>APFE030618423.1:2427-22577 GCA_000404065.3 Pinus taeda
ATTACATTAATTATAACATAAATATATTATTAATGTAAGACTAATACTCCACAAAGTTTAACTAATAGAGGAAATTATTTTTTTTGGGCAATTTTTTAGGTTAATTTTAACTAAAATCTTGCATATATTTTTAAAAAATTGTGTATAAATTGTTTAATCTGTAGCATTCTAGTGTTTCAGGGTAGGAGTTGAATCCATTTATGCATTAAAAAATGTATCTTAAATAACAAAAAATCACAATCTTTTGTATAGTATGATTCTAGTGAAAAAGATCATTTTGTCTATAAGTTAGTCTAGTTAGAGGTCTCATTCATATGTAACAATCTATTTATTCCTTGTTATATATTTATTATTTTCGTTTTTTTTGTATTATTCATTAATTTTTATAAAAAAAAATTAACTCTTTAATTTCTTTGATAATTCACGAGTGTTTTTAGACGTTTTAAATAAAATAATTTATATTTTATATCTATTAGAATTTAATTATTTTGATCCTAGTATCTCTACATTATTTATTTATAATCTTAGACAAGTCTATCTTAGCTTTGATGATGAACCACATTATGTGTTCAAAACACATTGACCATAAAATTATCTATGTGATTTTTTCTCGAAAAGTTTTTTATAATTCATTTTTATATTAAATTAATGCTAATAATAACATTATTAATATGTTATATGGAAATTTTGGATTTCAACTGCTAGTAGAGTTTATACAATTATAAACTCTACATACAATGGCAATCCAAAATTTACATAAAACATGATGACTAACCGTCAAAACATATATGCACAAAACATTGTTAGTAACATTTAATAACACTAATTTAATACAATGGTTAATAATAATAATAATAATAATAAAGACGAGAACAACATTCACATTAATATTAAAAACATCTTGATAATAATATAGTTTTTGATTGTTGCCAATAAATTTTTTTAATGGCCTCCAATCTCTATACACTGCATGGAGGCCTATTACCAAGTGTTAACCATAGTCAAGCCATGGTTACCCATCAACAACCACCATTGCAATGATAACCATAGTCAAATCATGGTCAACAATAGACAAACCATAGCCAAAATATGGTCAATCATGGTCAACTATAGTCAATCATATTCAACTATGGTTGAACATAGTCAAATGATGGTCAATCATAGTCAAACCATGTTCAATCATGATCAACCATAGCCAAACCATGGTCAACCATAGTCATACAATCATTAACCATAGTCAAAACATAGTCAACCATGTTTAAACATGGTGAACAAGGACAATTATAGTCAATTGTGCTCAACTAAAGTCAAAGAATCGTTAATAACGATGTTCACCTATGGTTAAACCATGCTCACATATAGTCAATGCTTAATAATATTAATATTGATATGGTTTAAAATACATTGGTTTACTAATGTGGTTGACTATGTTCGATGGTCAACACTTCTCAACTTCATTCAAACATAACCACCTATAAATGTTATATATAACCATGGTTGAATATGATCAACCATGATCAAGGTATCTATGGTTGTGAATATCGTCAACCATGATCAAGGTCTCTATGGTTGAATATCGTGGGCGTATATCAACCACATTAGTAAATATGGTTGCGCTAGTTGACAACCCAAGTGTAGAGGTAGATTCATTGACTATGGTTGACAAAGGTTGATGAGGTTCATCAAAGTTGATGAAGCTTGACCATGGTCATACTTACATTAATCTGGTTGCTAGTGTTATATTAATGGTTGAGATGATTAACCATTATTGAAAAATGTTATCATTATTGACTATATTCAACTATAAAAATCTTGATTGACCACATTCAACAATAAACATTTTAATTAACTATAATTAATTAACCATTAAAATTCTATAAAATATAAAATCTTTTAATAACTAAAAATAATCATAATTACCTAGAATTAATCATAATTATTACATTATTAAATGTTATATACCATTAATATGGTTTTGCCTTTTCTGTTTATATAATGCATTGGATGAGCGTTTTGCTTTTGCTTTTGCTTTTTTTTTTTTTTATAAAGTGGGTGCGTCTCTAGAACTTTATATAAAGTGGGTGGGTCACTAGAACTTTATTTTTATTTTTATTTTAAGTGGATTACTCGAACGTCGGTGAGATTATTCACTACGCGTTCAAGGACCGGCTGATTCGGTAGTGTGTTTGACCGACATGTATTTTGCCTGAAAGGCGGATGAGACCGACGTTTTCGAAAGTGAACTCCCTACTGCAATGAATGATTGACAAGGCGTGCCTTCCGAGACATGTGACAACACGTGCTATTTTTCGTTTGTAGTCAAATGAACACGTGCTATTTTTCGTCCCACCGTTCCTATATATGAGTGTTACTAGCAAAAACCCAAATAAGCCTCTGATAGCATTGTGAATCATTCATAGGGCCTGAAAATCTCTAAGTGGAATAACAATTCTTCTAAGTTGTTAACAGGATTTGATCTGGAATCTCTGGGGGGCTAAAATATGAGTTCATCTATCAGCGAAGAGCCTGATGAAAAAACATGGACAGGCAGTCTGCGGTCGGCGAGTACCAGATTGTTCGAGCGATCCGAGAGCGTTTTCTCTCTGTCTTCCAGTGTACAAAAACGCCAGAATGACGAGGAAGCGCTCAAGTGGGCGGCGCTTGAAAAGCTGCCTACTTACGAGCGGTTAAGAACTGCGATTCTTGCAAATGTGAATGACAAAAAAGTCGTCGACCTTAATCAGGTCGACGTTAGGGGTATCGAACTCGAGACTCGGCAGCAGTTAATGGAGAGGCTTGTAAAAGTTGCAGACGAAGATAATGAACGCTTTCTTCACAGGCTTCGAAAGAGGATCGACAGGTTTGAGAAGCTTATTATGTTCTTTTTTACAGAACCCAGATCCGGGATTATTTAGCTTAGCTTTAGTTTGCCTTAGCTTAGATGAACATTTGTGGATTTTTTGGGCGGAATTTTGCAGCGTTGGCATCCTTTTGCCCGAGATTGAAGTTCGCTACGAACATTTGAACATCGATGCAAATGCCTACGTAGGAAGCAGAGCGCTGCCCACGCTTATCAACTACACTGCTAACATGGTCGAGGTAGGTTTTGCATACGAAATGAACCGACTATCTACAGATTATTATGAGTTTTTCGGATTTTTGTAACATCTAGATTTTATCTTGATTTCCAGGCAGTTTTGGGGTCGCTTCATTTGTACAACAGCAACAAGGCAACCATGACAATTCTTCATGATGTCAGTGGCATCATCAAGCCCGGCAGGTAAAACGAATTTCATTCTTGAATTCCTGCCAGTTTCATCCCGATACCGCTTTCTTTACCAGTTAGAAATAAATATGACTGAAATTCAATCTAAAAATATTACCTGCAAATCTCTAATCCTTTGAAGTTTTACTTATATTTAACAGGATGACGCTTCTTCTTGGACCGCCAGCCTCGGGCAAGACGACTTTGCTTCTGGCTCTGGCAGGAAAACTAGACAAAAGTCTGAAAGTATGCATCGATTTTATTCTCTGTTTTTTTAAGTAATCAAAATTATATCAAATTTATACAAGGTTCGTATGAATTTAATAACAAAGTGAAGTTAAAATGGGCGCACAGAAATGAAGTTAAAATGGGCGCACAGAAATGGGCCTATAGGGGCGAATGGGCCTACAGGGGCGATAGGTCACCGGTTCAAATCCTTTAACAAGTCGATAGATCACCGGTTCAAATCCTTTAACAAGTCACCTGTTAATCCCTTTAATAGTCCCTGTTCAAATCCCTCTAATAGTCCCACCTGGATAGCATTAAAAATTTAATAGTCCCTGTTCAAATCCCTCTAATAGTCCCACCTGGATAGCATTAAAAATTTAACACAGTTGGATCAGCGATACGTCAGCGTTTCCTACAAGTCACTGTTTCCTACAAGTCACTGGTTTAGGTCACAGGTTTAAATCCTTGTGATAGGTTTAACAGGTCACCTGTTCCGTTCAAATCCCTCTAATAGTCCCTGTTCAAATCCCTCTAATAGTCACACCAGTCCTCACACCAGTCCCACCTCCAGTCCCACCTGGATAGCATTAAAAATTTAACAAAGTTGGGTTAGCGATACATATGTCACTGGTGACCCTGGTTCGTCACTGGTTCAAATCCCCTATGTCACTGGTTCAAATCCCCTGGTTCGTCACTGGTCCCATCTTCCAACAAGTCACTGGTTCAAATCCCCTGTGATGTCCCATGTCCCATCTTCCTAGCATAATAAAACTACAGTCTTCGTAGCATAAAAGAAATAACACAGTAAGATGGATTAAGATCACACTCATTCAAGAATCGTATGAAATTAACTTATTCCAGTTTAGATCTATTAAGCACTGGGTTGAGTTTTACAAGCAATCTGATTGGCCAAAGAATATTTTAAAGATACAACCACGGATGTAGTTTATACTCGGTTCTCTAAATTTTTTTGCCAAACTGTTTTAGATGTCACTCTTATTTATTTATATTTTCCACTTCTCTTTCCTTTCTTGGCCGTAAGATGCACATCATTTCTTTAATTGCAGTAATAGATCCAGAGAAGCAAGAACCAAGAAATGCTCTGAAATAACCTAATTATATTGTCCGGGTGCAGGTTAGAGGTGGAGTAAACTACAATGGACATACCATGGATGAATTCGTGCCACAGAGAACATCCGCTTATATCAGTCAAAATGATTTGCACATTGGGGAAATGACTGTGAGAGAAACCTTAGACTTCTCTGCACGGTGCCAAGGAGTTGGGTCGAGATATGGTATGAATGCCTTCTCTATTTCCGGATCTTGTTAAATCTAATGCTATGGATTTTGAAGTCTACAATTCGAATAATCCGCTATCTTTCTCTTCTGTAGACGTATTAACTGAACTATTGAGGAGGGAAAAGGATCAGGGAATCAAACCAGATCGCGATATAGATGTCTTTATGAAGGTACAGCACAGGCAGCTGCTCTGAAATCCATTAAGATTGAATAAAATTTTAAATGTATTTCAATGAATTTACTGAGAATGGTTGACTATTTCTTGTGCAGGCCACTGCATTAGAGGGTCAGAAAGCCAACCTGCTCACTGACTATGTTCTGAAGGTATTTTGCTATAGCTGCTTTCTCAAATAAAATATGGTGTTGTTTTCCTGTTAACTAAAACGAGTCCTTTTATTAGAAAATTTCTAATAAAATTTTGTGATGAATCTGTTGTTCAGATTGTAACTTAACCTTTAGAATAAAAAGTTTAAATTCTAAAAGCAGGTTAAAGTTGCTAGGATTTTAACATTTAGAATGAACAAAAACCTTTAGACAGCAATTTAAATTTTAAAATAGCAGTTTAAAGTTAATATTGCAGTATCAAAATGTTAGGAATTGTAAAATCCATTTTCAGACCCAAAAAAACGTGGGAAAAGAGGCCTTTTAGTTAAAATTTAACCTAGGCTTCAATTTGTGGAAAGGATTAGTTTTCTTTTGATGAACCAACAATATTTGTATTGATATTGATGATTGGACCAGATCTTGGGGTTGGACATATGCGCGGACACACTGGTCGGAGATGCAATGCACAGGGGCATTTCCGGAGGGCAGAAAAAAAGAGTTACCACTGGGGAAATGATTGTTGGAGCTGCGAAAGCCCTGTTCATGGACGAGATTTCCACTGGTCTGGACAGTGCTACAACATACCAGATTGTTCGATGCCTACGCCAAGTTGTCCACGTTTTTAATTCGACGATGGTGGTGTCACTTCTCCAACCTGCCCCTGAGACCTTCGATCTCTTCGACGATGTCATTCTACTTTCAGAAGGTCATGTTATTTACCAGGGTCCTCGAGAAAACATACTCGAGTTTTTCGAGTCCATGGGATTTAAATGCCCTGAGAGGAAAGGTGTTGCAGATTTCTTGCAGGAGGTATGCTATTTTTTTCGATCTTCCTGAAATTATTATTGGTCAGCCGTGACATTAAAAAACAGGGTATCTGATGAATGTCATCGAATTGTATGGAATCGATTGAACAGGTGACTTCTCTCAAAGATCAAGAGCAGTACTGGGCAGACAGAAGGCAAACATACCGTTATGTTCCAGTGAAGGAGTTTGCGGATGCATTCCAGTCATTCCACATTGGGGTCGCATTGAATGCAGAGTTATCGGTTCCATACGATAGAAAGAAATGCCACCCGGCAGCTCTCACAACAGAGGAGTACGGTTTGAACAAAATGGACCTTTTCAGAGCATGCTTTGATAGAGAAATTTTGCTGATGAAGAGAAGTTCCTTCGTCTATATCTTCAAAACTGTTCAGGTAATATTTCATTGTTGTATTTTTCTTATCAAAACTATCAGATGTTTTCTAGTTATTTCAAAATGGTTTTTTTTGTTTTACTCTAGATTTTGTACTTTCAAACAAATACAACTTGTTATTATGAATTTGTTTTTTTTTTTTTAATAATCCTATGTAAACCGTTTGTCGGATTTACCTATTCTAAACTTCGTTATATTTATTTGGGATATTTAAAGCTGAAATATGATTACTCTTTGACAGATATTTATCATTGCTGGCATTGCCATGAGTGTTTTCTTCCGTACCAATATGCATCACAGAAATTTGGCTGACGGAGCCATTTACTTTGGGGCACTTTTCTTTGGTCTAGTGGTGGTGATGTTCAATGGCATGGCAGAATTGTCGATGACAATAGACAAGCTCCCAGTGTTTTACAAGCAGAGAGATTTCAAGTTCTACCCAGCCTGGGCTTATTCACTTCCAACATGGGTTATGAGAATTCCTATGTCCCTGTTGGAGTCTGCTTTGTGGATCATTATCACATATTATACCATAGGTTTTGCCCCAAATCCTCAGAGGTACAGTTTGATGACCTTGAAGCCCCACCTTCCTCTGTTCTGGTTGTGGTTTTTAATGCTCAAATCTAATGTCAATTTCCTTGGTATTCTCTTCCCCTGCAGATTTTTCCGACAGTTTGTGCTGTTCTTTACAGTCCATCAGATGTCTTTAGGCCTCTTTCGCTTTATAGCTGCCGTGGGACGCAATCGTATAGTGGCTAACACTTTCGGCTCGTTTGCCCTCTTGATCATATTCGTTCTCGGAGGGTTCATCATATCCAGAAGTATACAAGCTCTCAAGCTCAAATTGAATAGAAAAGCTGTGCGAGCCACTTAATAACTATAAGTACTAATGTTTGGTGTTCGTGGTTTCCTATTGCAGATGATATTAAAGGATGGTGGATATGGGGTTACTGGATTTCTCCTCTCATGTATGCTCAAAATGGAATTGCAGTAAATGAGTTTACGGCAACTAGATGGCAAAAGGTAAGTAAATTGCAGACTAGATGGTGCCTGCAATTGAAAATCGGTCTTGTGATAGAAGGAACTAATAATTTGCTTATTTAAAATGTTTCAGCCAAATGACAACGTTGGCGTCAACTTAATGAGATCTCGCGGCCTTTTTCCCGATAGCTACTGGTATTGGCTTTCGATTGGAGCCCTCGTGGGGTTCAATATTTTATTTAACATCCTCTACACACTGGCATTGCATTATCTAGATCGTAAGTCTTTTTTAACTTCTGCACATGATTTCGGCTGATTTCAGTACTATACTTCGTATCTTGATCGGAATTCATATTTAGAAAACAAAATTAATGTTCTGTTTCTTTTTCCAGCTCTAGGTAAGCCTCAGGCATTAATTTCTGAAGATGATTTGAAACAAAAGCTGGCAGCTCAAACCGGGGTTGTGCAAAGAAACAGTATAAATGAAATGCAGACGATGCCAGGAGAAAACCATGAAGAGATTCAAGCTTCTGGTACGAACAATGCTGCTTCAAATTCTACACGAGAATCTGGAAAGAAAGGAATGGTTTTACCTTTTCAGCCTCTGGCGATGGCTTTTGACAATGTCAATTACTTTGTAGACATGCCCCCAGTACGTTAAGCTTCCCATCACTTTGACTTAATTACCATAAGCAAATATTGGAAAACCTTTCTGTTTTCCATTGTAATGGCTGTTAATAATTTGATTTTTAAGCTTGTCAGTAATTTTTACTTGCTGTACATATTACAGGAAATGAGGCAACAAGGAATTGAAGAAAATAGACTCCAGTTATTGCGTGGAGTGAGTGGAACATTCAGGCCTGGTGTGCTCACTTGTTTAATGGGTGTGAGTGGAGCTGGAAAAACAACCCTAATGGATGTTCTTGCTGGAAGGAAAACTGGTGGATACATCGAAGGGTCCATCACCATCTCTGGTTATCCCAAAAAGCAAGAAACCTTTGCTCGTATCTCGGGTTACTGCGAACAAACTGATATCCATTCTCCTTTCGTTACTGTTTATGAGTCACTGGTATACTCTGCCTGGCTTCGTCTCCCATCTGAGGTCGATACTGCATTAAGAAAGGTAATCCCTTTTCTCTAATATCGTCAAATCTCTAATTTAACAGCATTGTCAAGTGTGTTTATGTCGAAATGGAGTTCAATTTAACTGATGGGTATTGTATTCGAACATAAACAGACATTTGTGGATGAAGTTATGGATCTCGTGGAACTGAATAACCTGAGACAAGCTCTGGTCGGGCTTCCTGGAGTGAATGGCCTGTCCACGGAACAACGGAAGAGATTGACAATAGCAGTTGAATTGGTTGCCAATCCTTCAATAATCTTCATGGACGAGCCAACATCAGGACTGGATGCAAGAGCTGCTGCTATTGTGATGAGAACTGTCCGGAACACTGTGGACACAGGCCGAACTGTTGTTTGTACTATTCATCAACCCAGCATTGACATCTTTGAAGCTTTTGATGAGGTATGTTCTGAAAATACACTCTCTCAAATCTATGGATCATTAATACAGTCAAAGTTTATCTTTCAATCCACAATAAAATGCTAAATATTTGGCTGGTTTTTTTACATCTTAAATTTCATTATTGATTGGTAAATTAAACTGTATAACTATTCGGAATCTTCAGACACAAATGAAATCCCTCTTTTATAAATAATTTGTAAAAGAAACAAAATCCTTACAAAATAAGGAAACAGCTCCTTATGCTTATGATCCTTAGTGCTGAAGTGGTAATAAGAAGAATGGATTTGCAAAATTTGCAGCTTGTGTTGATGAAGCGAGGAGGGCAGATGATATACGTTGGTCCTCTTGGCCGCCATTCCCAAACACTGATCGACTATTTCGAGGCCATTCCAGGCGTTCCCAAAATCAGGGAGGGGTACAATCCTGCGACATGGATGCTTGAAGTGTCTTCTGTGGGCGCAGAATTGCGTCTTGGAACCGATTTTGCAGATGTATACAGGAATTCATCCCTCTACCAGTAAGTCATTATCAGTACAAGTTTTTGAAAATAATAGTAACAGTTTTGTTCTCATTTATTTAAAAATGTGATTACTTGTAATATAGTTATGTTTTCGTCTGCAAAATTCCTGTGTTCTTTTATACTTATATTTATCCTCTCTATTTTTATCACTACCCAAATTATCTAGTTTTCATATGACTTAACAAATTATCAATTTTTTACACAGACGAAATGAAGCTCTAATCAAGGAACTGAGCGTGCCGGGTCCGGGAATGAAGGATTTACACTTCGAATCTCAATTTTCACAACCTTTGATAATTCAATCCTGGGCCTGCTTGTGGAAGCAGCACTGGTCATACTGGAGAAACCCCGAGTACAATGCCGTCCGTTTCTTTTTCACTCTGGTCACTGCTGTGCTTTTTGGTACCATCTTTTGGAGAATGGGTCAAAAGATGTAAGAAATTATACCTTGCAGCCTTTACAACATTTGGATGCTTGTTATCGTTAGAAGCTGCAATATCATCTTTTTAATTTGTGATATGAATGCATTATTGCAGAGAGGAGCAACAAAAAGTTTTGAATGCTATGGGATCACTGTTCGCGGCTGTGTTATTCATAGGTGTGAACAATGCTTCTTCAGTCCAACCTGTAGTGGATGTTGAAAGGACAGTCTTTTACAGAGAAAAGGCAGCCGGGATGTACTCTGCTATGCCTTATGCCCTCGCACAAGTAAACCCCCAATTTCATTCCATTCCTCCCGTTAATGCCTAAAAGCTTTCTGAATTCTTCTCGTCTCTAATGTGTCAATGATGTTATGCAGGTATTGATCGAAGTGCCATATGTATTTGTTCAAGCGGTGGTGTATGGAGTGATCGTGTATGCGATGGTCAACTTCCAATGGCAGGCAGCCAAGTTCTTCTGGTTTTTCTTCTTCATGTTCTTCACATTTTTGTACTACACATACTACGGAATGATGACAGTAGCTCTGACTCCTAATGTCAACATAGCTGCCATTGTCTCCTCGGCTTTCTATTCCATCTGGATGCTTTTCTGCGGTTTCATAATCCCTCGTCCGGTAAGAATTCATGGTTTTAATCTACAAATCCAACAATAATATTCCAAAGTATACAACGATTAATTAATAGTTTGCTGCGGGGTACTTGTTAAAAAGCTTGATGTAACTTGTTTGTCAGAGCTAACCTGTTTCCCCGATACCTCACAAAACTTCAAAATTCTACCTTTACAAAATTCCATCAATTGGAACTTTTTGCCCATCCAACTGAGCCAAGATTCATGCAATACTTGCTCATTCAATTGTGTATATCTGAACATCACAACCATAACAGACATAGATGGACACATATTGCTTGTGTTGCATTCTATTAGAGTTTCTTGTCAGGATTCAATTCAATTAATATCTCTAACAATACTTAATAAATTTGATGCAGAAAATTCCGGTGTGGTGGAGATGGTACTACTGGGCATGCCCTGTTGCATGGACTCTGTACGGTTTGATAGCATCACAGTTTGGGGATTATGAAACTCTCATGACTAGAACAGACGGCACTCAAGAGCCATTGAAACACTTTATCAAAAGTTATTTTGGATTCAGACACAGCTTCTTGGGACCTGTTGCAGTTGTGACAGCAGGATGGAGCATTCTCTTCGCATTCATCTTTGCCATATCCATCAAAAAGCTCAACTTCCAGTCAAGATAGTCACTGAAATATCAAATATTAATTTTTCAACATAACCTGTATATCTTATTGATGGGTGGGATGCCAGTAACAAATGTCCTATCCGAATCGATCATATTACAGAGTACAAGAAGACGGATTATAGGTGTGTATATATACGTATATACATATGTATATACCACCATATGTCCTATTCTATTTAAGGATATTTCTTTTCCCTAACGGATATAGCTCGTACCCCTGTATATAAAGGGGGACAGCATCCTGCAAAATCCCATGTCATCATTTTTTCAATCAATTTCTTAAAATCCCATGTCATCATTTTTTTCAATCAATTTCTTAATGAGAAGACGCTCCATTGGACAATTGAGGGCATGTTTTTTTATTCACTATTAATTAGTTAAATACATTTCATGACAATAAGATGATTGATGTCATTAATTTTATTTCGGTTCAGAAGTCAGATTTTGACATGAAAGCAGATTACTGTTCAGAAGTCAGATTTTACATGAAAGCAGATAATAAAAAAAACAAAATAAGAGTAGTTTACCGAGGTGGAGTAGGGAGACGGCCATAAGTAGTTGGAATCTGGGCAAAAAAATTTCAAAAAATCTTGTAGACTTAGTGTTTGAATCATATTTTTGATGATGGAAATGGATTCAGCACCATTAAAAACTTCTAGGACACCTAAAATTGTGAAGTTTGACAGCTTTTGAATCATATTTTTGATGATGGAAATGGATTTAGCACCATTAAAAACTTCTAGGACACCTAAAATTGTGAAGTTTGACAGCTTTTACTTGGATTTACAAAAATTGTTGCAGGATTTTTTCAAAATATGGCCGAATTTCCATAACTTTCTTGGCAAAAAAGCATAATCATTACACTACGACACAAAATAATAGGCATGAAAGTTCCTTCGTGATGAATGCAAGTCAAATTTTGACAGCGAAATATATGTGGAAAACTTTTAATGGTGATTTTGTGTGAAACATCAAATTCTATATTCAGATGTCTACCTACATTTTTTATAATGAATTTAGGCTTTCAGCAACTAAAGTAGATATACGAGATATAGATATAAAGTTGCATAATAAATGAGTGTAATATCTAGTGTTGGTGTTTAGTACCGGCCTATTATGCGTAATTAATAACAAAACTTATTGTAACTAGGAGAAGAATAATACTATTACACAGAACGCCATCACCACCCCTCACAAGAGCTCGAGCTGCAGTAGAGGCTGCAAAATTAACGGGTATTTCTTTGACCTTTTGCCCTACCTCATTTGCTTATTGCTCATCTAGTGTTACATCCACCATATACACTTATGTGGCTCACTGCACTATGGCTTCTACATTACCTTCCATCGCCACCACTGCTTTATCTTTGCTATCTCTATCAACCAACTCCACCTCCCCATCATCAAACGGGAAATCTGCATCTCACAATTACAACCTTCGCTCTCGTACACTCTCTGGTGGTACCTCGTCCCATATCGCCGGTTTCGGACTCACCCAACCTGGTTCTGTCATCCTTACATCTCTGGGAGGAAATCTAATCTTTTCAAAGCCATAAAATAGGCAGGGATAGAGGTCGCCTCTGGTAAGCAATCCACTCTTGAAGGGATTCTTAGAGCACTAAACACCCCAGGTAGGGTTCCCCCATGAAATGTCTCTCATTCAATTGCAGAGGCATGGCTAGTGCCTCCAAGAAACTAGCCCTGCATAGACTATTTGAAGTAGAGCCTTCTGACATTATCATGCTACAAGAAACCCTAGGTGAGGCTGAACTCATCTCCAACTCCTTAAACACTCTAGCTCCTGGCTGGAATTTTTTGGCCACGGATGCAGTGGGTTGATCAGGGGGCCTAGCCATTGGCTACAATCCTCACAACATCAGGGTTTTAGCATCTTGGTGTGGCCATGGTTTCATTGGCCTAGATCTTTTCTCAGCGGAGCTCGGGGTTAACCTGAGGGTTATTAACATATATGGTCCATGTCATCAGTGGGAAAACTTCTGGCAACATCTATTAAACCTATCAATTTTTTCCTAATCACATCATTCTAGGGGGAGATTTCAATTTCTCTCTGGGTTTTGGAGAGTCTTGGGGGTCACAAGCACAAGTGTACTCTATCACTGGATATATGACTAACCTCCTGGAACAACACAACTTGGTGGATATTCCCATGAATAAGCCTCTCCCTACTTGGCAAAACAGAAGGGTGGGGGATGCTGCACTTGCAAGAAGATTAGATCGTTTTCAGATTAAGGTCCCTCCCCCATTTATCTGGAGATGTTTGGACCCCATCCTAAACCAAAAGCTCCATATAAATTAAACCATGTTTGGCTTCAGGATCCTGAATATAAAAACATGGTCTTGGAATAATGGACTGTCAACCCGATTGACAGACATGATTCCTTGACAAAGGGTTTCTGTCACAACCTGTCCCAGCTCAAGCATCTATCTATCAACTGGGCTAAAGAGAAACATTAGAGGAAGGAGCTTCTATTATCACAATTGAATCTGAGTTGAGTATACTGCTTGACGATTGGAACCTGGGATTTGCTTCAGCAGATGAAAAAGCCCACTCGATTGAGCTAGAAAACCAAAAGGCAAGGATTTTGAGGGAGAGAGATGAATCTTGTTGCCTTAGAAGCAGAGCTATATGGTTAAAAGCAGGAGATGAAAACACTAGATTCTTTTAGAACTTTGCAAAAGGTAGAAAAGTTTCAAACACAATTTGGAATTTACCTCTACTTGATGGGGGAGTGGCTGATACTTTCAACAAACTCTCCCATCTTGGCTCCACTCATTTTAGGAATCTCTTCAAAAGCCCTTTTGGGTCAAATCTCGCTGATATCATCAATGTGGCAAGACATTTTCCCCAGTTTGTAAATGAAGATGAGGGCGAGGAGTTAATTGCCCCTGTTACTACAGGCGAATTGGAGGGAACGCTGAAATGGTTCAAAAAGGGCAAGAGTCCTGGTCTGGACGGGTGGATGATAGAATTCTACCTTGCATTCTATGAACTTCTAGGGAATGATCTATTAAAAGTGGTGGAAGAATGTAGAGTATCTAGATCTTTATACAATGCTGTCAATTCGACTTTTATTGCCCTTATCCCAAAATTTGACACTCCTTCCTCCTTCAATGACTATAGGCCTATCTCATTATGCAACTGTCTGTATAAAATCATATCAAAGGTCATTGCAAATCGTCTTTGGCCCATTCTGTCTTGACATGTCGCTCCCCAGCAATTTGCCTTTCTTGAGCATCCTCAGATCCATGAAGCCATTGGCTCGGCCCAAGAGGCCATCCACTCGATCTGGACTAAACACCTACAGGGCATCATCCTAAAGATCGACCTGGCAAAAGCCTTTGACCGTGTCAGTTGGCTCTACATCAAGATGTTCTTTATTCATCTGGGCTTCCCCCATGACATCATTGCTTGGATTATGGCTTGCATTACCTCCCCTACCTACAGTGTCCTCATCAATGGATCTGCCTCCCACTTCTTTCATGCTGAGAGGGGACTCAGACAAGGCTGTCCCCTCTCCCCACTTCTCTTTTTGATTGTCATGGATGGGCTTAGCCGTTTACTAGCTTCTGCCAAAAGAGATGGCAGTCTTCGTGGCCTCAAGATAACTAACTCCTGCTTCCTCACACATCGCCTCTTTCTGGAGGATGTTCTCATTTTCCTCAATGGGAGCATTCGAGACTCTCTCACTTTCTCCAAAATTCTCTCCCTCTTCTCATCGGCTACAGGGATGCAGACAAATCATGGAAAATCTACCATTACCTTGGCCCTCACCTCCATCTAGGAGTCTCAACGTGCTCATTAGCACTTCCCTTATTGCATCATACCCCTAGACAGGTGGTTTAAATATCTGGGATTCTGGATTAAGCCTCTTAGGCAGAAAATTGCAAACTAGGTCTGGCTTGTCACCAAGCTAGAAAAAAGGCTCTCTAACTGGAGTCATAGATACTTATCCAGGGGTGGCAGATTAGTGCTCATCAAATCTGTACTTGAGGCCACCCCTGTTTTTTGGATGGCACTAGCATGGATCCCCAAGAACATTCTAGCCCAATTGCAACAACTCTGTAGCAGATATCTCTGGAATGGCCACCGAGACAAAAATATCTATGCTTGGATCAGTTGGAATAAGATTGCCTTGCCTAAAAAATGGGGAGGCTGGGGACTAAAGGACCTTCCCATATTTTCTTAAGCCTTGGCTGCAAAAATGGGCTGGACTCTTCTAACTGGGCAAAATCTATGGACTACAATCACATATCACAAGTACATTTGGCCACAACAAATTATGGATTGGGTCCGTTTGCCGAGCTGGCCTAAAACAGGGATTTCATCATTATGGAAGGCTCTCCTACACTCCCTTCCCAACATCAGGGACAACCTCATTTGGAGAATAAATATGGAACAAAGGCATGCATAGGTTTGGATCCCTGGACTGGAGGTGGAGGTAAATTCTAGCTGTTAAGAGAACTCATCCAACACCTTCATTCACATGAGATCAAGGTTATTGCACATATAGTGGATTCTCTAAACACCAACATTTTCTCTCAAGGATGGAAATCAACCCTACAACTTGATATTCCCCCACAGTGGCAGCAAGAATGGTAGGAATACACAAACGCACTATGTGAATCACATATCAGGATCAAAGAAGAACCGGATGAACTAATTTGGAATCTCGCTGAGAATGGTCTCTACTCACCAAAGGCCGGATATCTCACCCTGACCTCACACAAACAGCCGGAGCAGATAGTGTTTTGGTGGAGGAGTATCTGGAAACTTGCATCGCCCCCAAGAACAAGACTGTTCTTTTGGTGTATCCTCAAAGATAAAGTTCCCACTGGCGAGTCTCTTACCCACCGATCTTTCCATGGCCCTCACTGGTGTGTATTATGTAAGAAATTTTCTGAATTGACTCTGCACTTATTTCTACAATTCACCTCCTTGATCAATCTATGGCAGAATATCTCCTCTACTATACATAATTCCAGGCATTGGGAGGGTGACAACCTTGGCAGAGCATGGGAAAGCTGGTGCAATCTTCATCATGGCACTAAATTACAATGCCTTCCCTTAATCATCTACTGGCATAAATGGCTTGCTCGGAACCGAATCATATTTGATGACAGACATGTTTATTGGCCACATATAACAACGCGAATCATATCTACCTATCACGAGCTGCCTGAGCCTCATAAACCTCGTCCCCGTAGACCTCATGCTCCTGCTCCTATTAACAAAAACTCTACATGGGCATCTTTTGATGGCGCTGCACAGCACCAGGGATGTGGCGGTGGTTTCATTCTTTACATTAATGATGAGCATTACTACAAAGTAAAGATGGGGCTGGGTGAGGGCACAAATAATTTTGCAGAGCTCATTACACTCCGTCATCAACTGCATTTCTCACTGGGTCATGATTGCATGGCTCTGAACATATATGGTGACTCAAAAATCATTGTAAATTGGTTCAATAATATTACTATTTGTCACTCACACACACTCAGTAATATTCTGGATGAAGTGAATCTATTCAACGCTCAGTTTAACACTATTTCATGCAATCACATTTACAGGGAACATAACAGCAGTGCTGACGGGCTTTCCAAGGAGGCCACAATACTTCCCTGAGGAGAGTGGATGATTAAGGGACAACGAGGCTCCAACAAATATCGATACTATCATCGGCCCTACATTGATCAAAACTATCACAGGGCAGAGAGCCCTTAATCTGCAATTTATTTTGGCAAATTTTGATTTATTTATTTGGCTCATACATTGTATATATTTATTCACACACGCTATATCTTTAGTGTATATAAGCAAAGATTTTCAGCAAAGACATCACCCTGCGTGGTGTATATGGAATCTATTGTAGATGACAAACTTATTTGTAGCTATTTTTTTACTTTTTATTATAGCAAACAGTGACTGAACACCCTGCATGGTGATGATTGCACAAAGAATTCAAAGTTTTTGACAAACTGAAACATTTTTGAAACTGCCCATAGTGGCAAAGAAAGGTATGGCATATGCTGAAAGCATCTACAATGTGTAATTTTTCAATCATAATGAAAGATTACGATTTTTCCAGTGGAAAAAAAAAAATATTGTTACTATGCAAAAAAGTGTTTATATTTATAGTGATTTTTTACCCTATTTTTTAAAAGTATATTTATATTTTTTACATCTAACATAAAGTACTAACTCAAACTCAAATTTCTAAATGACACTAACTTCTATGGTTGAGCATAATTTGTGATATACTTAAGACAAATTAAAGATATAGATTTTGGTGATCACAAAGATACATAGAACTATAGTAATTAGGAGTAATGACACTAACTTCCATGAGGAACTATTAGGAGTAATGACACTAACTTCCATGAGGAACCATAATAAGGGTTGTACAAATTATGCACATGTCATTTTTACATTTTTAAATTTATATTTTTTTCTTTTCTTTTGATGATTAAAAAAAGACCCACAAAAATAGTATATCAATAATTAGACCATAATAAAAAATTTAGAAATGCTAAAAATATTTTTAATTTGGGAAAACTAATTTAATATAATATCTTTTGAACTAAATAAAATTTTAATTTTTTTTTTTTTTATAAAACAAAAAACTATACATGGTGAACTATAAAATAATTACAATAAACTTTTATAATAAACACTAATAATAAACTGTATTGTTTAAATTTGCTAATATGAAGGATTAATCTAATTAAAATAAAAATAATTTTTTTAAGGTGCATTTATGAGGAATTGAAATTGGGTTAAATGTCATATGTTTGATATGGGTTTTTGAGATAGTGGAAGTTTCGTATGGGTGTAATATAAGTAAACATTAATTTATTTTTTCTTAATAGATTAATTCATAACTTTTTAAAAATAGATAAAAATTGTTTAATTATATAAAAAAATTAAAATTAATAATTATTTTTTTATTATATGGTTTGAAAAATTTCAAATTATAAATAAAAAAGAATATTAAATTATTAATTATAATTTATTTTATATATAATGGTTTAGAGAGTGATATTTCTAGCTTAATGAATGACGATAATATCTTTTTAATAGGTGACTTTAATGCTCGAACTTCAAACAACCAAGCTATTATTCTAAGAAATCATTCCAACCCTAATCTTTTTTGGGTAGATGAAAGCCTTACTTTGGCTAGTAGGTACAAAAGGAGCTCTGAAGACCTCGGGGAAAATTTGTTTGGGTCGGAGCTAGTCAAGCTTTGTAGTGCTCAGGATCTCATAATTTGCAATGGTCTAAAGAAGTGGCCCAATTCCAGCAACATGACCTGCATCCATGGACTTGGTAGCAGCGCGATAGACTACATTATTTCCGATCTCCCATTATACAACGAAATAATAAATTTTGACATCTTAAATGACCACAAACCTGACTTTGATCATAGGCCTTTACTTATAACTCTCAATTTTGTCATGCATAGAGTTCCTACAGAAAATAATACTTACAGCCAAAAGAACTTAATATTTGATAGAAATAAAAACGATCTCTTTCTAAATGAATTAAAAACTATTGCTCCTTTATAATAGGATAGACAACATAGAAGACCTCTATCATAATTTTACTACAACCTTCTCATATTCTATTAACAAGTTCTCAATTGAAGTTTCAAATAATAAAAGAAATAGAAAAACCAATCCATGGTATAACAAAGATTGTAAAAGTGCGAGGAGAGCAATTAAGTAAGCTGTTGATGAATCTCTTAAAATGGACAAGATAAAAATATACAAAGCCCTAACTAAAAGGAAAAAGAGGCAGTACATTCTTCAAAGACAATAGAATCTCTTACACCTCTCTAAGGTAGCTCCTAAGAAATTGGGAGGCAGATTCTGACTAGGAAGACTAAAGATAATAATAAAATTGCTCTTTACGATTTTAATTCCTATCTTAAAAAGCTTTATGAATCTCCAAATTTCATGGATAATTTGGAAACCCTGCTCACAACGAAAGAAGTTTACTCTTTAGAAGACATTAAGTTTGGGGTTAATTGCCTCGCTAATGGGAAAGCTAAGGACATTGAAGGTTACCAGGCGGAAATCTTAAAAATTGGAGGTCCTGTCCTCATCCCCCACATCCACAAGCTTTTCAATCAAGCAGTCAAGCAAGGGCTCCCTAAACCTTGCACTGAGAGCCTCATTATCCCTATTTTTACAAGTGGGGATACAAATAACCCCTCTAATTATCAAACAATTATGATCAGCCCTCTCTTAGCCAAGTTATATGTTAGTATTTTGGAAAAGAAGTTAAGCATATGGCTTGAAAGTGAAGGTAAGCGGGCTAAAGGCCAAGCAGGTTCCAGAAGGCATCACTCAACAACAGACCGCCTCGTTACGCTTAAGATCATTGAGGAGGAATGTCGTAATGATAAATCCAATTTAGTTTGTTGCTTTGTGGACTTAAGAAAGACTTTCGATACAATTCCTAGATACAACCTTTGGAATAGATTAGAAGAGCTAAAGGTTCCTCTCGTGTTGAGAGTTGCTGCTATAAGGTTATACGAGAATGTAATTGCCAAGCTAAAGAGAAATGAGGGGTGGTGAAAAGATATTAAGTGTAACATCGGAGTTAAACAAGGTTGCCCCCTCTCCCCTACCCTATTTGGCATTTACATCGATAAGCTTGAAGGCTATTTAAAGGAAGCAGGATGTGATGGCATGATCTTAGCTGGGATAGTCGTCATCCTTCTTCTCTATGTTGACGATATTGTTCTTTTCGCAAGGTGCCCATCTGATCTTGATAAGCAACTCAGGCTTCTTAAGGATTTCTGCTCTACCATGGGTATGACTGTTAACACTAACAAAACAAAAGTTATGATTATCAAATCCAAGGACACTTGGACTAATTTTATGTATGACAATAATAACTTGGAGGAAGTGTATTCTTACAAGTACCTAGGAATTGATATTCATCACAAGCTCAATTGGGACCATAGCATTAAGAAAAGGATTAATGGGGGGTGGGAAGCTTATTTTGGTCTTGAAAATAATTGTAAAACAACAAACCTCGTAATGTGGGATAAAAAGAAGTTCCTCTTTGAAACTTTAGTCACTCCT
>APFE030618423.1:26116-61835 GCA_000404065.3 Pinus taeda
TTAATAACATTTTAATTATAGATTAATTATTTAGATTAGTTATTTCTTAGTTTTGATCTAATTAATTTTTTTGGCCTAGTGTCTATTTTTATAAGTATTTATTTGTTATTTTCTTAGTTTTGACATAATTTTTTTTAGTTTGTACCAATTTTTCCTTTTTTTCTATTGGATTAGATTCTCTTCATGTAATCATTCTCAAGATGAACCACATTAATTGGTTCAAAACAAGTGACAATCTAAAAGATTTATGTGATGGATCTCCAAGACAAATATCTGAATAACTCTACTCTAAAAAAAATTAAAAAATATGTAGATAGATGATAAATAGTCTCTAAACTTAATAGGTTTTAAAGATATATATATTTTTATTATTAAATTTAATGAAGAAAAATAACTTTTAAAAATTAATCATTTTCATCTCAATACTAATAAAAGAGTAATTTTCCATATTGTGGTGTTAGAATTGTTGTTATTGTGTTGAGAGGCACTTTACAACATAATATGAGGAGATGTTGTTACATTACCTTACATCTAAAAATAATAATTTAGTACTTACATTAACAAATAAAAAAATATTAATAGTGGATAAAATCAATATCAACCATAAATAAAATACTTCAATTTTCATCTTAATTTTACATTAAATTTTATATAGAGATAAATTAATTAAAAATGAAAAAAAAATCACTTTTTAGTATGGGGAGATGTATTTCCTTCACTACTTACTATGGAATTGACAATGACATCATAAAAGAATATTATTGAAATAACATGATCTGTAGTTTATTCTATATTTAGTTGATATGTAAATTTAAAACAAAAATGACATGTAAACATAATATTATTGATACTAAATGATTTGTAATTTATTTTATATTGAGATATGTAACACTCAAAACAAAAATATATATTTTTCTATCAGCTATAAATTTCATAATTTTATATAGAGAAAAATAAAATAAAATAAATTATATATGTTGAAATACGAAAGATCCATGTTAACTCTAGATCTAACAAGAGCCAATAGGAATCAAATCTCTTGAGGTGCAAATGTTTCCTCAAATTTTGCACTAAAAAAATGTTGCATCTTGAGAGATTTGATCCCTCTCAACCCTTGATAGATCTGGAGTTAACATGGATCCATGCTAGCTATTTAAATACAAGTAAAAAAAATGTAGTCAAAATATTAATTAAATAATAAAGAACCATCAAATCTATAAGATTTTAATAGTAATGTAATGAATAATATAAAGAATAAAAAAGAAAATTAGTATCTTTATAGTAAAATGATGCTATAAAATATAAAGATAAAAAAAGAAAAACTATGTAATAACAACATAGTCTTGATTGTTCCCCTTATATATATATATATATATATAAAGTTTTGTGTAAATATAGATACTATTTGATTACAAGTATAATTAATTGTGATGTCCATAAGATTTTCATGAATTCATGTTATAAATTTAATATTATTTACTTTTTTATGAACTCTGAGAACTAATTATAGAGACCAAATTAATGTAGTGACTCAGACTTGGTTATGTTTTTGAATATTAAAAGAAAAGTTTTTTTTTGTTTTTTGTTTTTTGTTTTTTTTTTTTATATGTAATTGAATAAAGAAAACTCTCGAGATAGTTAGGTCAGTTGGATCTCTTTCCCCTCATAAAAAATGATAGTTCCAAGGAAGGCAGTGCTTCTTTTTTGTTTTTGGGGAGAAAAATAACAGAGTTGGAGGATCGAGAGGGAAAAGGAAGAAGAAACCTAGACCTCACGGAAGACGAAACCCATACCTGACACAGGACAATGTGTAGGTGAACAGAATACTGTTGTTTCTAAGGAGTTCCTGAGCTGGACTTGGGCCAGTGGAACCCTTTAAGTAATCCTTGCAAATTGGGGCTCTAAAATGGAACGGGGGTCTTGAGGTTTGGAGACTAGACAACTCAGGATTGCAACCTATACCATCTGGACGAGTGGAAGCTCGGGGGGATACTGGACGCCATTACTGCTCTCGTGGTTGGGAGGAGAGACTTCCTAGCTCTTGTTGGTATACTTAATACATTTACATCATTGTATTTGATGTGTTTTGTTTATAGATTTGCAACTCTGATTGAGAAAGCGAAAGAAAATCAAATAGTGAAATATATATATATATATATGATAATAATATATATATATAAAATAATATATATATATATATATACATATATATAATATACATTTGTTTAATAACAAAATGGAACAATCCAATATAAAATTTTTGTTGAGGACAAAATTAGAATAGTAGATCCTTATATAGGAAAGAGTTGTGCAACAATATCTCACAACATTGGTTATGGTTTCTTAAAAAAAAAATACAGAAGAACTGAAATAGATGGCATGCTTCTTTTTTCTAAATACAACAAAAAAGGACATATTTCCTATGTAAGACTAGGATTGTTTATTAATATTAAAACACAAGAATCATGTTTCCTGTGTAAGAATAAGAGTTGCAGAATTTGATATTGTGTGGAAATAACATGGAAATAAGTAGTAATTTTCACACATTCCCTTATGAAACAATCAATAATCAGTAAAGGGAAAATTGTACATGTATGTAACCTAAGATGGGATCAACAATGCCTGAACTGTGTTTTATTAACAAAATCCTTTCCCACAGAAATGAACTAGTCTTAGGAACATCAACAGAAGGTTGTGCGAGATCATTTGGTCAATACAAAATAAATTAAGCAATATCTTGGTGGTGAAAAGGATTTGGAAATTCCATTTCTGTTCACGACCCATTACATGGAAGGCAGTTGGGTAACTCGATAACCTAGAAAAATTACAAATTCTAGCAAAAACCATGGGGTCTTGGTCAAGACAGCTTGACGGAAGAAATAAACCAGTCTGTTGAAGAGGTAAATCCCCTCTGCGGATAGAGGCGATTCCTACTAGCCTAGATTGGGTCTAGCAACAATCATACAACACTACCACGCAAGTTCCTAATTGCAAATTAAAGACCAATGATGAGGGCCTACCTGGATTCCAACGCTAGTGCTTGTAGAAGAGTTGACACCCCTGTTCCTTTGCTCTGACAGATCACGATCCCCACAATCTCCATGAATGGACACCCGCACATACAAAGAATGACACAAAAACAAACGTAAAATCTGGAAAATGCAACTATATATCAGTTAGAAAGGATATAACTCATCATCATTACAAAGAAAAATAAGAGTGGAACCATAACAATAGTCGTTTATTAATGATAAACAAAGAAGAATACAACCATAGTTCTGACGTCAAATCCTCCTTTGGCTGGGTGATCAGCAGCACATGTCTTGCAAAGCTTGTGGGGAATGGGAACAAGCATCTCTCTCCTTGGTTATTAGACAAGAATCTCCTTACTTAGATTTGGCCTTATGGGAATGAAGAAGGCTCTTGCAGCATGAAGCTCTTGGTAACTTGACAATTCTCAATCTCTGGAACTAGCTTGCCTAAGGAAAATGGATAAGCTTTTATAGATGGACGAAGGGGAGTTGGGATCATCCACAATATTCATGGGATTGGCTTTATCACTAAAGAAGCTTCCATGAGAGGTGGCAAACCACTTCCTCTCTATGAAGATCCGAAGCCAAACGACTCAACCCAAGATAGATTCAGTCCAAGAAGTTGTTAGGATGAATCTTCCACTGTTGGTTTGTTAAAAAACACCACTCATTATGGTTGGTGTGAGTGCGAATTTGTGACAGAGCACCAACTGGCGTGACCTCTTTAGAGGATTTCCCCCATTGGCACGAGTACTGCACTGTGGAACCACGCCAATGGAAAAAGGGCTAGTTTTAGGGGTTTTTTGCAGGAGATGTCTTCAGGGCAAATGAAGTTCAAGTTCAGGGGAATGTAATGCAAGTGTTTGCAGGTCATGTCACTTCTCGTAGGTCCCGGAATGAGTCCTCCAAGATGCAGGAGAGGGATAACAAGGATGGTGACAAATTGCTGTGTAACAAATGCCCCCTAAAGCATGAGGCCCGAGAGAGGGTTGAAATGCTTTACAAGAACATGTCCAACCGAAAACACTGCCACTGGAAAACTTGCATGGAGAAGTACAACTGATATCTCAAGTACATGATATATGTGGTATGGGCGCAACCATCCATAGCAGAGTACATAAGAATCTAGATCCATGGTATGGACGCAGCCATCCAGTGAGGATCGATAAACAGACTCAGGCATGGTCGCAACCATCCAGTGAATGAGTCATGTAATAATCATAATAATCCACAAAATCGCAACCTAGATCCCAACAGAAAAAATCCAGGGTCTTGCGCTCCATCTCGACCCGAACAAAGTACAAGTTCAAGCATGCGAATATAGGAGTCAAAGTCGAACATGCAGGAACATCGTCTGATTACCAGCCAATGATGAAAACTGTTAACAGACACGAGAGGTACCACCAATAATGACAGTGGCCCTCAAGGTACTATAGGTACAATCTACAACGTGCGAATTAGTGAGCCGGCGTCGAACACCTGTAGAATCATTCGATAGGAGGCCAACAATGAAAACCTCGCATCAAAAATGAAGAACCTACCATTGAGGCATGCAGGCTACAGGGCACTTGAAGGGAGTCTCTAGGTCAACTTCCTAGATAATGAGCTGAAGTCGACAGGAAATGACCTTGTTCGAAGGTGGGCCATAGTGTTTCCCACATCATCGACACGAGACAGAGGAGGATAATATGTTTCGTGAATCAGGATTATGTGAGTTATCAGAGGGAGGTTGATTATTTTGGAGAGGTAAACTTCT
This sequence comes from Pinus taeda, assembly GCA_000404065.3. Lineage (NCBI taxonomy): Eukaryota > Viridiplantae > Streptophyta > Pinopsida > Pinales > Pinaceae > Pinus > Pinus taeda. The sequence goes on from APFE030618423.1 coordinate 30,905, forward strand.
CTTGAACATATTGGCGGCACGAAAATGGACTTGGCAGTATTTAACATCAAATGAGCAGAGGTCATGGTGACAAGGCAACGATCAGATGAGAGGTCAAACAGGATCACCCAAACCCACGGAGGCAAGTGAAAAACGAGATGAGATGTCCCCACCCAGACACGAATACAGACAAGTGCCATGTTCAAGAGCGACATACTGCTGACACGACAATGATTCTGGTTCCATTTTCCCCACCATGTTTGGTGAGTACCCTGGTTATTTTTAATGACAAGTTTGACGGGGATAGCATGTGCTTGTAAAGCGTCATTTCGACGGAATCCAATGTCATCAAGTTTTAACGAGTCTGACAAAGGAAGAACTCGACACATTTTCATGTTTAGAGAGTTTGAAAAGACAGTGGAAAAGTAAACTCCAGGGGTGGCCTTTTTCGTAAAGTTGTGTCTCTTGAGCCCGAAAAAATATAAAACAATGCTCGAAAGAACTGCCCGACCATTACGATCGAGGAGTACTTTTCATGATTAGTGATTTCAACTTGAAAAAGTAAAAAAGCAATCGAAACCACGTCGTTTTGTAATCGTTAACGAGCCTGAAACGACAAGGGCCCAACAATCTTTTCATCTTTGCACGATTGGAAAAGGGTTTAAAGACGACTGCCTCTCGTTTACGTTTAGCGAGTCGAGAGGAATAACTCGGCATTCTTTTCTTATTTAGAGAGTCAGAAAAGAGCAGAAAGATGACTCCATAATGAATTTTTCTTGTATTTACCGAGTCTGAAAAAGTGTAAAATACAACTCATTTCACCGTCTAAGCCGCATAAAAACCTGTCGCTGCACAAAAATAAGTGTAAAATCCATTTTCGACAAAAATATATTAAAATATTCATAAAAAATGACTTTTAAAAACCTATTTTGAGTTAAAAAGCCATAAATATGTCAAAATGGTAAAAACTAAATTTACTTTTTACTTTTACCTCATTGGAGAGCGACAGTAGTGCTTTTGGTGTGCGATCTTTGGGTGACGATTGCGACAAATCCGTGCGACCACTCGGAGTGTTGTCAGTTCCAGGTAAGAGACACCTTTTCATACTCCATTTTGGTCCATTTTTTAGTCGTTTATGCTTGCTCCATCGACCTCTGTGGAGGGAGTTTAAAAAACTAGGGCTGCGCCCATTGGCGCGGGTATTGGGCACAAACCCGCGCTAATGGGCCTTTTTATCCCAAGGGCCTGCGCCAAAGGGCGTGTCTGTTTTAAAAATAGTCACGCCAACGGCCGAGCATATTCCTTGTTCAAATTTTAGCATTTGTAAACGGATTTCAATGCATTTCTAGGTTTACCAAAGATCTAATTAATGTTTTTTGATCATGTGGCTGCAGGGAAACAAACAAAATCGTGGTCCAATGGAAGGAAAGGGAGCGTGATAGAGTGGATGATCTGGCCATAACAGATGAAGGTTGCATGGAAGACCTTAGAAATTGCGGGCTAAAAAAATTCTTCCTCACACCTTACCTATGAGCTCAACCGGAGCTCTTATGGTACTTGATCAATCTTTAGGACTAACACGAGCAAGTGTTCCATATATGAGATCAAGTGTTGGAACTTGATGTATCTGACATCTACTTCATCACGGGACTGTCACATAGAGGGTCGGTGCCCCTATTGACAGGTAGCAGGCCATCTGGTGAGAAGATGGGCGAGGTGATGGAACGGGTGTGCCTAGGGGCATAATTCGGATCCAGAAGTTCAAAGGTGGATATCGCCACTATTCAGGATCTAACACTCAAAGCAGTGTTATTTACCATCACACAGGCTGCGGGGGTGCAGGCACTCCACGAGGCAACAAAGAACCAACTTATATTGGCCACAAAGTGTCTAAATCCAACTATCTTTGATTGGGCGACAACGGTGACTACCAACATGAAGAGACATCTTACAAAAGGTAAGCGAGGAAAACTGCAGCAGTTTGGGTATGGTTCTATTATGGTGACATTCATTTTAGAATGATTACCAATCTTTCAGGGCCAAGGGGCCTTCTTACCTGATCCGGTGCTGCGAGAGCCGAGAATGGCTAGTTGGGCAGCGATGATGCCTAGAGGGGGGGGAGGCCAACAAATGTCTTGGAGGCCAGAGTCCTTTGGGTGGCTCTGCCGCCAGCTGATCGTGGTCGAGGATTGGCCGTATGTGGGGATTGATTTCACAGGTGACCCCGATCTCCCACTGACAGAGGGAGAGGATTAGGATGAGGAGTTAGGTATGACCTCTTTTTGATTTTGTTTGTTATGATTTTTTTTTTTGTTAATACATGCTTGTTCTAACAACAATTATATGTATATGTAGACGTTGGCCCAGAGCGACCAACCAACATGTCTCCTATCTCGAGGAGAAACCAGCCTGCAACAGACCCTTAAGAGGAGGGTGCCGAGGGGGGAGAACTCATCCAGAACCTTGAGGGTATTGATCGAGGGATTCCGGATTATGCTCGGCTAGCAGATGTCCCATTAGCGTACCAGAGACACATGGTGGGGGTGCCCAGTCACATCCACCATCTCTTGAGACGCCTAGTGCAAGCAGTGACGTGCTATTATGAGCACCATAGGGATTAGTCATCTAGGCTTTATTTTCATGCATATTTTTTGAGAGACATGTTGTCTCGGGATGTATTAAGACAAACATGTATTATTTTTTGATGATGCACGCTGTGCAAACATTTCGACATATATAATATATATATATATATATATATATATATATATATATATATATATATATATGCTTATGGTTTATTTGTGTTTCCTATACTTCTTATGCTATTTTGAATTACATGTTATGCAAATGTCTGTCTAATACATAATTGGCTAATGCATCAGTTAACGTATTAAATCGTCTTGGAATATGTTGATATGTGATGAAATCAAAATCCCTTTCTAACAACTTAACACGTAGATATAACCTTAGAATGCGATGGTCTCTGATGGAATATCGCCCATTGAGTTGGTGGACGACAAGCTGAGTGTCCAAGTTCACAACCAATGTTCGAATACTGAGATTAATCGCCTCGGCCAGTAACTCAATCACAACACTATACTCAACAACATTGTTTGTGGTACAACCTAGACAAACCCCTTGAAGGTCTACTAGCTCACCATGAGGATCGTAGATCACCCATGCCGCAGAAGATAGATTGCGCGTACTACGGGAGGCATCATCGACGAAACCAACGTAAGGCGAACCAGACATCTATCCAAGAAGCAAAAGGACACAATAAGCGGCAATCACGTTGACACACCAAGACAAAAAACATAAAATCATGCACACACAACACACTTGCTAAAGCACACGTATGTACAAAAATAGAGGGTTTGGAATTCACGCATAATACTTTTTCAAGTAAAGCCCATTCCGGGGCTTATCCAGAGGATTCCCTTCATAGTCAATCAGCTCGTAGGCCCCTTTTTGCAAAACTCTCTTTACAATGTAAGGCCCGTGCCACATGGGCTTGAATTTGCCTGCCCCTAGCTTATCATTGGCTTGATCGTAGAGCAAGACTAAATCTCCCTCAACAAAAGAACGAGGATGTACAGTGTGATCGAAGTGAGTTTTCACTCGCTTCTTCTATGCTTCGATAGCTAAAGAGGCTAGTCGACGAGTCTCATCTAGCTACTCCAGGTAAAGAAGATGTTCCTCTATCGGAGTAGTGTCAGGGAGTAATTCGACGACTAATTTTAACGAAGGGATCTCACACTCAATGGGAAGGGTATCCTCCAGTCCATAAACCAATTGGAAAGGAGTGAAACCAGTGGCATCCTTCACAGAGGTTCGGTAGGGCCACAAAGCAGAGAACAACATCAAGTGCCAGTTGGACTTATGCATGCCAATGGTTCGTTGAAGCATCGTAACTAGAACCTTGTTGACGGCTTCTACTTGACCGTTGGCTTGAGGATAGTATGGAGTCGAGCTATCGAGCCGTAGGCCCAACTTGGTTGTAAGCTCTGTCATCATATGATTACAGAAATGCTTGCCATGATCAGTGACGATGGCTTGAGGGACTCCGAACCGTGAAATAACATGATTAAATAAAAACTACACTGCGGTGTGACTGTCTTCAGACAATTTGGGCATCGCCTCGACCCATTTTGTGAAGTAATCAACGACAACGATGATATACCCATGTCCCCTGGCCGAGCGAGGGTTACAGGTCATATAATCAATGCCCCATTTTGCAAAAGGGCCGACAGTAACAACAGGGTGCAGTGGAGCGGGAGGCGCACGCATCTTCCGTTGGTAGATTTGGCACTCGTGACAAGAGTGGACGATAAGAATGTAGTCCTTAAAGATGGAGGGCCAAAAGTAACCAGCACGGAGGATTTTCTGTGCAGTAGCATATCAGGACATGTGACCGCCACAGGCGCCATAATGGCAGTCATTTAAAACTCTCTCAGCTTCGTCGAGTGTTAAACATCGGTGAAGAACATAATCAACGCCGAGACGGTACAGGGTGTCCCCAACAATGCGATATGGTTGGGATTGATGGTGAATCCGTCGTCGAGCATCCTTAGATGTCTCGGGACGAAAAGAGGATGTCTGTAAATAGACAATGATATCCTCGTACCAGGGATCAAGGGTGCTGATTAAGAAGAGGGTTTCATCTGGAATATGGTCCTCTAACCGAGAGGGCGCGGTAAGAGATGGCAAAGAGCACAACAATTCAACGAAGACAAGGGATTTCTTGGATTTGGCAGTAGTGAATTCCAAGTCAAACTCTTGGAGGATAACAATCCACTTCGAGTACTTTGCCCCCAGCAGCTGATGCGACAAGATGTATGTCATTGGGTTGCAATCAGAAGTCACTGTCGTAGTGCGCAACAAGATATAATGGTGGAAGCGTTGAACAACACAAACAACGGCCAATGCCAACTTCTCGATGTGAGAATATCAAGATTCCATATCTAATAAATTGCGGCTGAGATAATAAATGACGTGCTCAATGCCATCATCATCATCTTGAACGAGAACCATGCCAATAGTGGTATTGGTAGCGGCCAGATACAAGGTGTAATGACGATGATTATTAGGAGGATGCAACAAAGGGGTGGAAACAAGGAGGTCCTTGAGGTGCTCGAAGGACTCTTGAGCAGTGACATCCCATCGAAACGAGGTGTCTCGCTTTAGTAACCGCGTAAAACCTTTGGCCACCTCGACATAGTTCGGAATGAAGCGTCGTAAAAAATTCGCTTTACCCTGCAAGCTCTGCAATTGTTGCAAGGAAGCAGGGGGAGGAAGATTCAGAATGGCCTCGACTTTAAGGGGATCCAGACGGATGTCCTCTTGGGAGACGATGAACCCGAGAAGTCTGCTAGACTCTACGCAGAAGACACACTTATGAGGGTTGAGCCGAATACTGTAGTGTCGACAACGAAGAAAGATTTCGCGGAGATGAGCAAGATGGTCTTGACAATTAGCTGAATGAGCTGGTAGATCATCGAGGTAAGTTTGCATGATGTGTCGAATATCATGGAATGCATAAGACATCGCACATTGGAAGGTAGCATTGACGTTCTTCAAACCGAAAGGGAGCTTTTTGTAAGCGAAAGTGCCCCACAGACAGATAAAGGCGGTTTTGTGTTGATCGGTTGGCGCAATATTAATTTGGTTATAACCAAAGAAACCGTCCATAAACGAGTATATCTCACTTCCGGCACACTCATCAATGAGCTGGTCAATGAAGGGTGTGGGGTAGTTATCCTTGGGACAGGCTCGATTAATATCATGGTAATCAAAATAGACCCTGATGGTACCCTGCTTTTTATCCACAGGTACGATATTGGAAACCCAATCTGTGAGTGGGATGGGGTAGATAAAACCAGCCTTGAGAAGATTTTCGACTTCCGCTTTAATGGTCACAGCCTTTCGGGGGTGCACGGGGCGTAAATGCTGTCGGACAGGGTTAGCTCCCGGATACGTGGGTATCTCATGCACCACAATGCTTGGGTCGATGCCGAGCATTTCTTCATAAGACAAAGCAAAGACGTCACGAAAGTCGCGAAAAAGACCAATATAAAGCTGAATTTCCTCAGGACTACAAGTTAATCCAACATGGATATGCTCAACAACCCCTGGTTTAACAGAGATGTCGACCGGTTGGGTTTGCGTGATGTTTCCCATGTTCCCTTCAGAGGACACTTTATATATTTGGATGGGTTTCTGAAGGGCGACAACGAGCGAACCGCTCGAGACAGGCAAGAATTTCCCGATGGGTAGGGAGGAACGATGGTGAAGATTGGACCAAGGGGGTTCCTCGAGAGACATAGTCTCTATAATGGCTTCATCAGAAGGAAATATTTCCTGTAAAGGGTCCGAAGAAGCATAGTCTCCACACCAAGGGGAATGAGCATACGAGTCAAGAGATCTGCTCAAAGAAGCAGATTCAGGAGGAGGAGATGATACAGAAACAATCTTGATGTAGTTGAGCTCGGTGGGACTCAACGACATCTCATCGCCCCATGAATCTATCTGGTCAGTGGGGGGAAGAACCCAAGGATCAGAATGAACCGAAATCATATTGATAGAAGCGACGTTCGGAGGTGGGAGTGAAAAGACACGCATGAGGGCGGGATCTTTAAAGAGTCCAGCTCCCACACTCTCTAATGGAATGGAGGTATGCTCCATAAAAGGCACGTTGCCTTCGGAAGAGGAAGTGAAGAAAGAGAGCTGGTCTACTATGAAAATTTTCCCCTGATGAGGGAAACAAATGACACGAAAAAGAGATGCAGCCACAACTCGCATGGCATATGTCCAGCTTCGGCCCAAAAGGAGGTTGTAAGTAAGATTATCATCAATGACTTCAACTTCCACTTCGACAGTCTTCCCTTCCAAAGTAATAGGAAAGCATTGGAGGATACCATAAGGGCGAGACTCTCTCTCGTCAAAGGCTTCCAAGGTTGTAGGAGACTGACTCAAGGTTGGAGAACCAATAGTCTTTCAACAGGAAACAGACATAATGCAGGTTGAAGCACCTTCATCAATAACCGTATGATGAATCATTTTAGAATTGATGATGACCTGGATAAGGAAGGCAATTTGGTGAGGCAGTCTCCGTACATGGCTCTCGAGATCAAAAGTAATCAAATCCGAGTTGGCCGGGTTGATGCCACCGATGGCCGATAGCAAGGACTTCCTCTTCTAAAGCGGACATAGCTGACGGAGCCTGAGCTAAGTCCTCAACGATGCTGTAGTGCTGAGCAGCACAAGCATTAGGGTTGTAAGAAGATCTCCAGAGTACACCTTTAAGAGGGGGTCGAATAGGCATCTCAGTGCTAGGTCTCTTGATATGGAGCGGACCAGAACTGGGCGGGGGAGCGCTTGAGAGGACCTCAGGCTCTTTCCCGACAGGTGACGGATATTCTTTTGCTCGAGTAGTAATATGAACGGGAATTGTTCTAGCCATGAACACTTGAGAACCAAAGGGAGAAGAAGATGAGGATGGGTCAGCCACCATTTGCGTTTGCTGTGAGGGGAAAGGTTCTTTTAGCACCGCAGGAGTCCCAGGAGCACCGCACAACAAGCGACTAACTTCAGACCGCCTTGGGCAGTCTTTGGTGTAGTGATCCTCGTCACAGATAAGACAAGGATACTTGGGTTTGCATTTGGATCTTTCCTCGGGTGGAGGTTTAGGGGAATCTTGCTTGGGTTGATCAACTTTATTTTTCCCTTTTCCCTTCTTTTTTCCTTTCGAGGCTTTATCCGCTGTGGTGGACCGGATGGTGTTAACCTCAGAAGTATTACTAGAATTAGAGATAGCCTGAGAAGTATTTTTGTTCGAAACATTCGACTTTTGCTTCCCAGGGTTCGCGGAAGATTTCTTAGAGGACAGATTTACAGATCCAATGACACCGTCAACAAATGGCTTTAGCGAGTTTTGGACGTTCCGGGCCTCGGGGCATCAAGAAAATAATCATATAGGGTACCAGACTGGGAATAAACCAAGTCAAGGTACTGAGCACGCGCAATGGCTTGCTCTTCAGTTACACAAGCCCCCATGGCCATGTCTCGTGCGATCGTAGGGACAAAGGAGGTTGTAAACCAATCGGTCAGGAATCTAGAACTTAATCAAACGATGACACCGTCTCCATTCATGTATATGATCAGAGATGTGCGTGGTCGTTTCCTATTTAAGAGACGTGAGGAGATGGGTTCCCGTCTCATACCGAATTGGCAACTGAAAATGAGTTAGAAATGCCATTGCCAACGAGTTAAAATCTTGAAAGGATTCGCGAGTTAGCTCAATATACCACTTAGCGGTAGAGCCAGTGAAAGTCCTTTGAAAAAGGCAGAGTCGTATTGAATTGTAAAGCCACGAATTGGACGAACACCAAAGATGATAATTCATAACGTGGGCTTGGGGATCTTCTCCAGCTTTGCCATCGAATTTGAGACAATCACCGAGAATCTTGGTTGGAACTGGTGGCCAGAATGGATTATGAAGGATAGGATCATTAGTCAATTTGGACACATCCGACAGTTCCAATGTTGCTAAGAAGGGTAACTGAGGATTGAAGGACATCTGTGGCCATGGGTACGGGGTAGCACCAGGGTTCTAACCAGTTGTTGGTTTCCCCCATTGATTTTTTTCGGACGGACCTGACCCATAGGGGTTCTCTTCGTAGGGATTTTGTCCATAGGAGTTATAGCCATAACTGGACGGCTGACCCTGGATTTGCCCCCCAGCACCCCATTGATTACCAACTTGACCTGCAGGAGCAACATATTGTTGTTGGTAATTTTGATAAGGAGTTACCTGCATTTTTTGATAATTTTGGTACAGGGCAAACTAAGCTTGCCCTTGGGATTGCTGGAAACCATAAGGTTGCTGGGCTCCATACCGGAGCTTGGGGACCAGGCTGCGCTTGATAAGGAGGTTGAGATTGAAACCCAACTTGTGTTTGAAGACTAGCTTGGGTCTGGGACCTAGCCTGGGGCTGGAAACCGGGTGGAGCTTGAGAAGCAACAACCATTTGCATGCCCAGTTGAGCAGGCCCAGAAAGATGTCCTGGAGAGGATTGGGGTTGAGCCACCTGGCCAGAAGGTTGTCCTGGTTGAGTTTGAGATTGACCCACTTGCCCAGAAGGTTGAGCTTGCTAGGTGTTGGGTTGTCCTTGCATAACCGAGGGTTGTCCTGATGGAACAGATGGCTGAGCGGACTGGACGGTTGGTTGTCCTTGAGGTTGACAAACTTGTCTAGACGGTTGACCAGACTGGACAGTGGGTTGGACTTGCTGTACGTAAGGCTAACCACCCTGCCCAGAAGGGTACCCCTGCTGGATCCCAGGTTGTCCTTGTTGCATATAAGGTTGTCCTAGATTTCTAGAGGGTTGACCGGAAGGGTATCCCTGCTGGACCCCAGGTTGTCCTTGTTGCATATAAGGTTGTCCTAGATTTCCAGAAGGTTGCCCAAGATAAGTGAAAGATGGACCACCATAGGCCGAAGGTTTTCCCTGAAAGGGTTGTCCTTGTGGGCCTCCAGGTTGCCCTGGATAAGATTTCCCATAATACTGCTGCCCATAAGAAGGCTGCGTGTAAGACGACTGACCTTGATAAGGTGGTCCTTGATCTGAAAGGGGTGCTTGGCCACCACTATAACGAGTGGTACCCCAAGCAACGTTTAATGGGACTGAGACCTCAATCGCAGGCTGAGAAGGCAAGGATCCAAGATAAAGATGATGCCCTATGGGATCATAATAATGAAATGGACCTTGCGAGCTTGCATTTTGGGTAGTTTGCAAATACTGTTCGTATGCCCCCCTGCTAGAATGGAACCAGAAGAAGGGTGGGGTACTAAGTGTAGGATCGACAACTCCGAATGTCGACACCGATTGGACACTATTTACCGAACCGTGGACAGACCAGCAACAATGGTTACAATCGAGGATGCCGTAACGACATTGACAACAGGTGCTGAAGAAGCTACACAGACAGTCAAAATAGTCGGGATTGAAGTGACAACTGTATTGTGAATTTGAGGAATGAAAGACGACTGACCTTGATAAGGTGGTCCCTGAAAGGGTTGTCCTTGCGGGCCTCCAGGTTTCCCTGGATAAGATTTCCCGTAATACTGCTGCCCATAAGAAGGCTGCGTGTAAGACGACTGACCTTGATAAGGTGGTCCTTGATCTGAAAGGGGTGCTTGGCCACCACTATAACGAGTGGTACCCCAAGCAATGTTTAATGGGACTGAGACCTCAATCGCAGGCTGAGAAGGCAAGGATCCAAGATAAAGATGATGCCCTATGGGATCATAATAATGAAATGGACCTTGCGAGCTTGCATTTTGGGTAGTTTGCAAATACTGTTCGTATGCCCCCCTGCTAGAATGGAACCAGAAGAAGGGTGGGGTACTAAGTGTAGGATCGACAACTCCGAATGTCGACACCGATTGGACACTATTTACCGAACCGTGGACAGACCAACAACAATGGTTACAATCGAGGATGCCGTAACGACATTGACAACAGGTGCTGAAGAAGCTACACAGACAGTCGAAATAGTCGGGATTGAAGTGACAACTGTATTGTGAATTTGAGGAATGAAAGATCCTGAAGTGGGAGTGATGTTGCGATCCCACATGGTACCCAAGGAGGAGTTCCTAGAACCCATAACATCCCTCAAAGCCCTATAGTGTAAGGGCAACGTGACACTGAGAGGGGTGCCACTGAAGGGTGGGGTTTCGATCGAGATAGGATTTTCGACACTCGTCACAACGGGTGTTTCACTCGTGATAGGAGATGTGTCATCCATATCAGAGGAAGACAATGGGACTGAAACGCCAGTTGGAGTAAAAGGAGTATCCTCTTCAGAAGGCTCCCAAACGGGGTTCCAATGTAAGTTATCAAAATTGTCTTCTGGAGTGCGGGAGTTTAGTGGTTGGATACTCGGAGTAACAGGAAGAATACCACTACCAAACGGTGTCTCGGGAGCAGTAGAAGAAGGAGACCCTTGGTCACTTGGGACGGGAGACGAGATCGATGATTCCGCCAGGATGATTCGATTCAAAAATCCTAGGCAAGCTAACGAGAAAGGACCCTACTCAAACTAACGCAAACAAGATCTAACAGGGTAAATGTGAACGTGGCCGAATAAATTTTAAGACACAAGGACATAACTTGACCTTTTCATCTTTAAAGAGTCGAGAAAAGGACAAAAAGATGACTCTAGTCGCCTTTGAATGTTTAATGAGCCCGAAGTGATAAATGCTCAGATGAGCCTTTTCTTTTAGGTAGTCCAAAAAGGGTCAAAAGTGACTACTCTAGAGAACTAGGCAAAAGGTTTACCAGACAATCCGTAAAACTGCATATACACCTTGGCAATCGTATGAAAACCAAGGACTTTCCGTACGACTTTCAATCTTCCTGAATGTTGTGTTTGGTGCGTTACGGGTCGTAAGGCGGCAGACACGGCTTCCTAGGGATAAAGGATGATAACCTAGTGGGGTCTCCCCATATACTTGACGGTATGTGGGAGCACAAATCCGTACTAGACCACTATTGATTCACAAAAGGAGGAATCACCCAACCTTGAGTGGAAACAAAAGTGACTAGGTTTAATGACGCCGGAGCACATCTCTAGCTTATACCTCTAAAAAGTGTGCGTTATGTTCCAATGAATTGTTAGATTCATTCAGTTCATTTTAAAGTTGATCTTGTATTATGTTTCAGTTTTCAGGCCTTACCATATGTAATGTCTCAAAATTCCCTAAATGCAAACTATATGCCACGGTATATCATTTCATTTGATGAACGCTAGCTATGAGAGAGTTTGAGAGCTTTCACACAAATGAAATGATCACAAAACAATGAAAAATATCTCTAATGCAGCTAATGGAAATTAACAAACTTTTCTTCAAAGTCACTAGTCACTAATAACAATGAAAAGCTCTAATTCTCATTAACTAATACAAAGAAAAAGAGATTTTTTTCTTTTATGTTGATGGCAAGATGCACTAAACAAACTTTGAGAAATGATAACAAACAAATTACACTCAAAACAAGCACAATCAGATCCCGAAATCACAAAGCAATCCTTCAAAAAACAAGAAAAGTCGTAAAGACCTGAATGAGCTGTATAATCTAGGCCCAAAGTAGAACAAAGCATAATTCAAGTGAAAAAGAAGAAAGTCACTCAAATAATGCAATAAAATGATTAACAACCACTAAAGGAGTGCAAGGGAGCAATCATAGAGTCGACTGGACCAATAGAGGACCAAAAACACCTAAGGAAGGCTCGACACACAAAGCCACTAGATGCCCTAGGGCTAGAAGCGTGAAATCGATAGAAAATGGCAAACACCCAAAGGGTAAATATCAAAGCCAGTCAAACAAGATTCCAACACACTCAAGTAGTTGAAAAAAGGTACCCAGAACAAAAACCAAGCTCAGGAGGCTCAAAACCAAGAAAACTTCAAAAGTTCCCAGGCCTGGCGCGACTGTCAAGCTACAACTAGCACCTTTTGAGGATTGGTGCGGGTTGTCAATGAGAAACTAGCGCCAATTGGCGCGACTGTAATGCTATAAAAGTGCACCAGTCAAGTTTGCTATGAAAAAATAAAAAACAAGCAATCTAAAGCTAGGCCAACAATAACCAGGTAAACCAAGAGGCGAGAAACAACAAGAGAACTCAACCCAGAAGGCTAACCAAGCAGGAAAAAACGAAGAAACAACCAAAAAGACAAGACAAGTTCCAAGCTGTTCAGTCTGTAAACCAAACCGGAGATTGATTGAAGTGGCATTGATCTACTTCGCTAATGCAGAGCAATAGCGTTCCAAAGGCTATCTAGTTGTACTTTAGGCTCCGTCTAAAGTTTACAAATCAAACAACAAGCTGACTCCCCAGTGGAGTCACCAAATTGTTGACGAGGTAAATCTCCTCTACAGACAGAGGCGATCCCTACTAGCCCAGATTGGGTCTAGCAACAATCATACAACGCTACCACGCAAGTTCCTAATTGCAAATTAAGACCAATGATGAGGGCCTACCTGGATTCCAACGCTAGTGCTTGTAGAAGAGTTGACGCCCCCGTTCCCTTGCTCCGACAGATCATGATCCCCATGATTTCCATGAATGGCAACTTGCACATACAAATAACGACATAAACACAAACGTAAAATCTGGCAAATGCAACTATATATCAGTTAGAAAGGATATAACTCATCATCATTACAAAGAACAATAAGAGTGGAACCATAACAATAGTCGTTTATTAATGATAAGCAAAGAATAATATAACCATAGTTCTGACGTCAAATCCTCCTTTGGCTGGGTGATCAGCAACACATGTCTTGCAAAGCTTGTTGGGGATGGGAACAAGCCTCTCTCTCCTTGGTTATTAGGCAAGAATCTCCTTACTTAGATTTGGCCTTATGGGAATGAAGAAGGCTCTTGTAGCATGAAGCTCTTGGTAACTTGACAATTCTCAATCTCTGGAACTAGCTTGCCTAAGGAAAATGGACAAGCTTTTATAGATGGAGGAAGGGGAGTTGGGATCATCCACAATATTCATGGGATTGGCTTTATCACTAAAGAAGCTTCCATGAGAGGTGGCAAACCACTTCCTCTCTATGGAGATCCGAAGCCAAACGACCCAACCCAAGATAGATTCAGTCCAGGAAGTTGTTAGGATGAATCTTTCGCTATTGGTTTGTTAAAAAACACCACTCATTATGGTTTGTGCGAGTGCAACTCTGTGACAGAGTGCCAACTGGCGCACCCTCTTTAGAGGATTTCCCCCATTGGCGCGAGTACTGCACTGTGGAACCGCGCCAATGGAAAAAGGGCTATTTTTAGGGGTTTTTTGCAAGAGATGTCTTCAGGCCAAATGAAGTTCAAGTTCAGGGGAATGTAATGCAAGTGTTTGCAGGTCATGTCACTTCTCATAGGTCCCAGAATGAGTCCTCCAAGATGCGGGAGAGGGATAACAGGGATGGTGACAAATTGTTGTGTAACATAGACCCAAGGAGAACACTGTGCATTTAAATAGGACTAGATGTACTAAAACTATAAAAGGAACACACTCACTGCATATAGAAATCTGGAAAACCAATAACATTAACAGTCTTGCCACTGAAGCAATAAATATAAGCCCCTCGTTAGAAGAAAATTGAGTTATGAACCCAGATAAAGCACAATACTGTCTGTGAAAAAAAGAATGAGAATCATTCATAAATATAATTAAGAAATTTGATAGTCACAAATGTTCAGACCCATGTGAATGGGGACGATTACTCGAATAACCCTAGGCTTCTATTCAAAAGGATTCAACTCGACCTGGTAGGGGCCCGAGTGGTCCTTGTAACATGAATCTCCTTTTGCAGAAACCTAGAACGACAACACTTAAGAGAATGTGATATATCTTTCTCTCTAAGTAAATAACAGAGCCATAAACTAAAATATGATAATTATGTAAACAATATCTGAGTATCTTTTACATATAACAGATCTGCAACTAGCATAACCATATCAACACTGAAAACACTTAAAATGTATAGTTTGATTATAGTTAACAATTCAGTAAATTCAAAACCCTTAGCCTGATCAGGTTGAGATAATGCTCGGAGCCACCCTCTGACATCTCGCTAGGGAATGATGGTGGTAAAACAAACCCCAACGAAAAATTAAACAGGAAAATACCACTCTTGCTTATGGGGGTCTTAACCTAGAAGGTTTTCCCTAATCAATTCATCTACCCAAGGTCATCTGAGGACATGTAAGCATAGAAACTAGAGTGACGAGAAGGCCAACTTGGAGATGAGCAACCAACATTTCGCAGCAGTGTAAAGGAGCCGACGATCCTGGTGAATTCCCTTCCCACCTACAGGAACAACCTGTATGTTAGCGTCAGTCTAATAGCAAACATGTAGCACAAAAAATAAGGTAAATGGGAACCGATGAACAACAAACAAAATAGGAGCTTACCTGAGCCGGTGGTGAAGGAAGAACACCCCTGCGAGAAATATCATAACCGGATTGACAACACAACAACCAAGACAATAGGAAACATAGGGTTCCCTGAGTAATTCGATGTCGGGTAAGGTCGGAATGCTGAGAAAAATTAACCTCACTAGGTTTCCACACCTTTGTTGCCTAGGATAAGCAACTGGAAGATGAGGGTTTCAAAGGCGACAAAAAGGTGCCATATGGGTTATGTCTACAGTAACCCGGTGATGCAGTTACCCTAATCCTTTCGTGGTTAATCACAACTGTAGGATGAATCTTTCGTGAGGCCTTCATCGAACAATTGTCGTGTGGCATCGGTAATTGAAGCTTATCTGGAGGCGTGCTTCGCAATTATCGAGAGCCACCCACAACATACGAGTCAATACCATTATTTGCTATGGCCTGTGACACCCATTAAATAGTTCCAGACTTGTTTAAAGATTGATTAATCACTTACAGAAGCATGCATTACCAATATAATTCTGTACTATGTGCTAATTAACAGTTATTTTTCAACAGATTGTAATTAATTATATTGTCATGTTGAGATTAATAATGTGTGGTGAAACTAAAAAAAAATATAGTTCATGAATCTATGTACATGTGACAAGTGGTATCAGAGCCCAATGTTCAACACTGTGGCCAAGTAGAGTAAAATAATTGGCAACATTTCACAGAGAATAAAAAAAGATGCGGAGTGAAACTGAACCATGAGCAAGGGGCCATGTACCTTATATGGAAACCAACCCAGAAATGTGGGTGTAGTTGGGAGAGGAATCTCGACAGGAAAATGCATCATTGTTGGAGACAATTCAGCAACCGCATGCAAAGATGACCAATCTCATGGATAACAATGAAAGACTATGACAGGAACAAGAAAGGATCCTAAAAGGTCTATCAGACAGACAAAATCATCGGGCACCCAACCTTAGTGCAGGAAATGGAGACTGCACAAAGACATTTCGTCATGAAGAATATAATGAGGAATAACAAAGAGGACATAATGACGAATAAAGAAGGTTGGGTAATGCCTCGTTTGACACTAAGAATCAGAAAAATGAACTACAAGGGGAATTCAAGAAGATAAGGCCTCTAGTGTATGAAAAAGAGGTTGAGGAAGCTGCTGAAGCTTGGCTAATAAATTTGAATAAATATTTCTAAGTATATGAATATGATAATAATATGAAAGCTCAATTGGCTATTTTTCAGCTACAGGGAAAGGCCACCCTATGGTGGGAGGAGGTCAAACTGTTCGGGGAATTGATGATTAGGAGGTCACATGGAATGAGTTTCAGAAGTATTTTAAAGACAAATATTTAACTAAATGCTTCTACGATGAGAAGGCAAGAGAATTTCATGATTTAAGGCTGGGCCCATTAACTATTGATGAGTTTATCACTAAATTTATGTCCTTTCCGAGGTACGTTCTATACCTTAGGGAGGAAAAATCTAAGATACATCACTTCATCAGAAGCTTACCTATTTTTATGAAGGAAAAAATGGAGTTTGACTACCCAAAAAAAATGGATGAAGCCATTTGGATGGCTCCAATTTGTTATCAACAAATGAAATAAAAAGGGGAATGTAACAAGGGGGGGCTAAACAGAAAAGGTCAAAGGAATTCCCAGAACGTTTGAGAAATAAGCCCCCCCAATGTTAAAAACATGAATCAAAAAGTGCAGAAAAAAGTGGTTGGGAGGAATCAATAGAAAATGGGACAACATGCTGAGAATAGGCAATCAGAAGTGGCAAGTCGAACATAAGCCTTTTAGCCACCAAAACCACCTCTACAGTGTTTGGGCTATAGAAAACCTCATTTGTTATAGACATTTTTGGGCACTTCAACCCCAATCATAAATGTTCATAAAATGAGGGCTCCTAAGTCCCTAAAAGTGTTGCTTCACTACCTAAAGGAACAAGGTCAGCTGATTACATCATCTCCCAGAAGTTCTCCACTAAAAATTGCTCATCAATGGTCAAAACTGGACCATACTGAAAACCCAGTGTAGAGGGTGCGATGCATATCACCTTCGTAGTGTACAAGGTGCGATGCATACTGAATGGCTCCTCTGTAGGGTGCGATGGTCAGGAATGGAAAATGGCAGGGGCAAAATGCGAGGTGGAAGATCATTGAATCTTCCAGAAGCTTCCTCTCTGACACTTGCCTCTCTGTTTTCGACCAGGGATGAGTAAGAGATCACCATTCTCCAAGTGGAAACATGAACTATCAGAGAGAGGACACTAATCAAGAACCCAGAAGATGACTCACCTCCCTTTAATCATCTATATATGGATCCCTCATCACAGAGATCCAGGGGCTGGAATTTTGTATCTTATAGAGAAGTGCTGTTGGTTTTTCGGTGTATATCCAGAGTGTTGGGTGATCTAAGCTTTACTTGAGGTGAAAAAGGGCTTTCTAGCTGGAGGATGATGCTGGATCAGAACATATGGTTGTAATCCTCTTGCTACTTTTCATCTTAATAAAGCTATTCAATTTTTCCTCCATATTCTTGTATTTTTACTTATATATGCATTTTTATGGTTAACACACATCTGGTCCTGTGTTATTTATGAATATAGATCTTTGTTCTTAGATAGTAGTATGTTGCTGTGATTCCACAGGTGCTCTTTGAAGCTAGGCAGACGAAGAAGAAGCGGCAAAGCTCTATCAGGAAGGAGAGGGAATCAAGCGCAAGACTAAGGTTGGTCTCCTTTTTTAAACTCCTATCTATTTTCATAAAGGAAAGCGAAAGTAGACATTACTTGTTTGTTTCTAAGATAGCTACCAGTGTTAGTGGGAATAGCAGCATCCGAGTGGACACTATTCCCGGTAACAAAATGGCGACTCCACTGGGGAGCGACTAGGTTGTTTGTTAACATATCTTTGTTTCTTTTATAAACTTATAGATGGAACTTGAAGCCAAGCTAGCTAACCTTCGAACTGCATTTGTTATACAAATGCAAAGTAGATCAATGCTGCTTCAGTCTATCTCTGGGTTTTGTTTGTGAATTAAACAATCGATTTGCAAACAGTCTAATTTCCCTAAGTGGTGGCTCTAGTAACCTCCTCAGATCTACCCCTGTGATTTACATATACTGAACATCACTTACTCAGCCTAAACCCCTAAACTGAATTGCAAATTGTGAGTAAAAACTTGTTTAAAGTCTCGCACTAGTACCATCGCACCCTGCCTTCAAGGCAGTCTGTATGCATCACACTTCCCGAGTGCAGTAGGTGTGCTACATACTGAATTCACAGTGTGACAGGTGCAATGGTCAGGGAAGGTAAACTTTACCTTCAGACTTTGGCTTTTTCCTCACTATTTTTAGTCCTATTCAGGAGTTTTGTTGTCTGTGGTTAGTGTATCTCTGTGAGAACCCCCTTCTCTTACATTATTCTGTCTCCATAATGCAAGTAACTGTAAGTGATTTTATGTATTGTGCGCCATTTTCAGTTCTCTTTTGCAAAAAAGTAGCATAGTCGAACTGTTGTTTCTTGATCTGAAAGTGTCATAACTGTCATTTTCAGTTTTAGAAGACAATCCCATTGTTCTTGATAGTCGATTATACAGTTACTATTGCATATGATTTGAATTAATAGTTTTTAAAGTGTCGAAAGCAATTTTCATTTCGAAATCGCAAAGTGTCTCTCTTACCTTCACTTCATTTTGAAAAGAAATTTGTTGAGTATTGTCGCTTTGAAAATAATTTAGATTTTCACATAGCTTTCTTATCATCATTCATACGTTAAGAAGGCTGAAAACAAATACATGCATGTGCATTTGGATTTTGACTGCTTGGTTTGATTTAGGAGAGTGCATTTAGCGTGTGCTCTATGCTCTTTGCTGAAAGATTCTTAACTTTCTTTCCTTAGTAGCTAGGATTTTCATTGCCAAAAGAAGATTAAACGTTTGTATATCATCTTAGACTGCATTTTAGGAATTGTATACACATCATGCAGTGAACTTGAAAGGAAATTTTTTAAGCAACATCAACTTAAAATAAATTTAATGAATCTAACAACGCTTTGGAACCTAACGCACAACATCTATAGGTCTAGGCTAGAGACGTATTCCAGCGTCGTAAAACCTGGTAACTGTTGTTTTCATTGTTGGTTGGGTGATTCCTCCACTCTGAAATGGCAAGTGCCAGTATGGACTTGTGCTCCCACATACCATTGAGTATATTTTGGGAGACCATAATAGGCTGCATCCTTTATCCTTAGGAAGCTGTGTCTGCCGCCCTATCGATCGCAATGCACTGAACACAGCATTCGGAAGATTGACTGCCGTACCATAAAAAGTATTCTACAATTTTGTGATTGGTTTGGTAATCCCCTATACCTAGATCTCCAAAGAAGTCCGTTTTGCTCCTTTTCAGACTCCTTAAAGGAAAAGGTCCTCTGAGCACTTGTCACTTCAGGCTCAATAAAAATCGAAGGCGACTAGAGTCATCTTTTGTTTTTTCTTGACTCTTTAAAATTGAAAAAACAAGTTGTGTCAAAGCATCTAAAATTCATTTAATTCGAATTTTTTTTTTCCCTTTTATTTTGAGTTGATCAAGTAATCCGCAATCGTGGAAGAAAGTCAATCAAAATCCTGTCGTTCGTAGAGACTTACGAGTCAACCATCGTTGACTCCAGAAGCGAAACCATTTCGGACGAAGTGAACTCATTTGACTAGATCAAAGTCCCCTATGTTGGTTGGAGCAAGCACTCCAACACCCTCAGAGACTCCGGTTACTCTGAACATTTCTGGTATCCATGCCTCGATAGAAGAAATTCTGCAACAGCAAAATGACATTACAACTAATCCTAGTGGGACAGTAAAAACTTCCATTGCTGAACCGGCTCCATCTACAGATGATTCGGAAGGTGTTACACCCCAACCGTCTATTGCTATAGAACTTATATCTTCTTTGGCACTAGAAATATTATACGGACCTGACGGTTTGCCTCTTCCTCCTAGATTGATTGCCATAGAAGAGATTGTGGAAGATCCTCCATCTAGCACTCCACCACAACTTGGATATGGGATTGCCCTGTATCCTTCTTCATCAGAAGAAATTCACCCACCATCGGAAGTTCCTGAAGAATCACTGAGGAATCTTTTGGATAGGCTTAATATGTTTGAACAACCATCGACATCAAGGACTGTGTTACCCAACACAGCAACAAAAAAAGCTCCTTCTGCTACTCCGACAATGTTTGTCGGCGTGCCGTCTATCCCAACCTGCTTTCAATCGCTGGATGGAGTCCATCCAGGGGATATTTCAACAGTATGGACTGTTCCCGTTTGTTCGTCCGGAATTATATCTGGAATCTCTTACGTTGAGTCTCAACAAGTTGATCCTTCACAAGGTCAATTTGGGAAAACTGGTCCCCAAAGGCAAATCATTCCTTTGAGTACTAGATTATCGTTGTATGGAGGGCCGTATGCCGTTTTATTGCCTTCCTCGGAAGGACAACCATACATGAGTTCACAACAAAATTTGGGTTATGCTGGAATCGTGACTAGCGGTTGGGTGCCAATCCTGCCTCAACAACCAAGAGTTGTATGCTCAATACAACAAAGTTTACCTATGACAAATATCCCCACTACGTCGGCTATTGTGGCAGTATCGCAAGTACAAGCATCGCCAGTTGTATGCCAACCTCAAGTTTCACAGGTTGTAATGCAACAATCTCTTGTACCAACGACACAATCGCAATCACCAACTAGTGGAATGACACAGGTTCAAACGGGGAACACCAACCCCCATCTTGGTCAAACAGTCAGTACTGGACAACAACCCATGGCTTCACAACCATGACTGGTGCAATACCAACAACCGCAATTCCAGCAGGCTTACCAAGGATATGAGCAACAAGTCTTTGCAAGTAATGGGCAGCCGTATCAACCATATCATAATGGTTATGCCCATGAACCTTACCAAAGTTACCAATATCAAATGCATTATGCTGGTATGCAAAGACCGACTGCTCAAACGATTCCATCTTATCCTGGGTATGCTCAACCAAGCCTGAATCAACAGTTTCCTTTTGTGGCAACTTTAGAGTTACCAGATCTAAGTCGACTAATGACCGATCTAATTGCCTATGCCCCTTGGTGGCTGGCGATTCCGCATAAACTTCCATCTAATATTCCTAAATTTAATGGAAATCCGGGCGAAGACCCGTCGAATCATGTGATGACCTTTCATCTATGGTGTTCATCAAACACTCTCAATGATGATTCGATCAGGCTTTGCCTCTTTCAGCGAACACTAACTGGTTTGGTAGCAAAGTGGTATATCGAATTTCCTAGAGCTTCGTTTGATAACTTTAGTACCCTAGCCACAACCTTTTTAACCAATTTTCAGCTACCTATAAGGTACGAAACCGAAACTGAGCTACTTACCAATTTCAAACAAACGACAGCCACTCACATATCCGATCATATTCATGAGTGGCGACGTCATCGTAGAATGGTAAAGACGTATGTTCCTGATTAGCTGTTGGCTGAATGGTTTATTAATTCACTGTTACCCGCTATTACAAAAGATGTGGCAAAGGGAGGAGTTGTCACTGAAGAGCAAGTTATTGCTCATGCACAATATCTAGACTTGATCTATACTCAGTTTGGCATGCTCTACGATAAAATCCCTGATGCTCCTAGACCAGAATTTTCCGTTCCTCCACCTCCTAAATCAAAAAAATACTTTCATGCCGACAATGGTGTGATAGGTATGACAAGCACTAAAACCACAAAGGCTAAATCTAAAAAGGCCCGCATGGTTTCGAGTCAAAATACAAATGAGGAACTTCTAGCCTCGGAAGTAAATGCCGTGTCGACAGGCAAAGGAAAAGAACCCAAGCAACCCGGAGGCAAGAAGAAAAAACAAGGGAAGAAGAAAAACCAGGAGGACTCATCTCCTAAAAAATCTTTTGCAAACCCTTCTGGGAATAAGAAACCAAAAAATCCATGTCATATATGTGATGAGGATCACTGGACCAATGAGTGTCCATATAAAGAAGAGCTTAGAAAATCATTCAAAAGTTCAAAAACCTCGGCTGTATTGACTGATCCATTTCCAAACCTAGGAAGAAATCTGGTTGCTAGCGAAAATGCTTCCCTGTTCCAGGTGCTAATGTTGTCAGTTTCAAAGCAACTAAATGACGCTCTCATATCGACAAGGAGTAAATATTACGGGAATCCATAGATGTTGAACAACAAGGATAATGATGAACCTAGTAGTTCAACAACAACTTCAACTGAAGTTGTGCCCCCCATAATTCCTGGATTAACAATAAAACCACCAAAGGGAGTAGTACAAAAATCGACGTTTAATCCTTGTGCTCGAGCAGCACAACACTATAATATAGTGGAGGATTTAGCCCAATCGCCCTCCACAATGTCGACTCTTGAGGTACTACAAAATTTCCCCTCCTAAAAGCAGGCTTTATTATCAGCAATAGGTGGGAGTGACCCAACGGATTCCAATCTTGTATCTTTTAATCACAAAGGATACGACCCTCAGTTACCAGCTCAACTAGCTTTCCTCATTCAAGTGAAAGCCCTCAACAAAACTATTCATAGAACAATTATTGATGAGGGGGCATCCACATGTATCATGTCGATGAGTTGCTAGAAAACTCTAGGGTATCCATCCTTGTCACGATCGTTGACAACATTGAAAGCATTTGATGGATGAACATACACCCCGTATGGAATATTAAGTAACTTGCAAGTCGAACTGGGGGGAAAAGTAGTAGAAATCGATGTTGAAGTCATCGACGGAAACCTCGATTACAACATCCTACTGGGAAGACCCTGGATATATGCCATGGCAACCGTTGTGTCGACCTACTTTAGGAAAATTGCATTTCCTTCCCAAGGAGGAATAACAATCATCGACCAACAAAATTTTCTCCCCAACAGTTCGCAAGTTAAGGGAAGCATTCCGATGATCCATGGAAGCCCTAGCACACTTCACAATATTGGAGTAGGCCTACTAAAAGACCCCACATTAATGGGAACTTTTACCCTACTGCCTCCAACGAATTTGGCAGAAGTGGCTAATGTAGGAACCTGTAATATGATATCTTCCATTCAAAAGATGTCAGAAAACGATGTTAAAATGGATCATCTGCAAGTTTTTCCTCTAACCCCACTGGAAATATTATAGCAATCAATGTTTTCAGCGTGGGAGGCAAACCTGCATCAACGCCCATCAAGTGTTTGGAAAGATAGGTCTAAGGAATATGGCACCCCTTCAGATCCTTGGTCGCGAGTACACTCTACGGACGAAGGAATCATTCAATCGATGATGATTGATGGGGCACCATGGGAAGATTACAACCATCGTTCCCATCTTCTGAACTGGAAAGAAGACAATTCCGATAACCTACACCATCCTTCAGTATTTGACTTTCTGGAAAACACTATAAATACGGTGGATTCCGAGAGAAACCTATCCAATATCGAAGAGACTACTGCCATAAATATCTCAACCAAAACAGATGTTGTCGAGAATATTCATGTTGGCAAATATTGTTCTTCTTCGGAACAGGAAATATATAGCACTCTGTTTCACGAGTTTAGAGATGTCTTTGCTTGGTCATATGATGAAATGCCAGTTATTGACTCGAGAATAGTTGAACACGAAATTAAGATGTATCCAAATGTCAAACCGGTACGACAACAGCTACGGCAGGTGCACCCCAAGAAAGCCGTTTCCATCAAGGCGGAAGTTGAAAAACTCCTCCATGCTGGTTTCATTTACCTCGTTCCTCTGACCGATTGGGTATTGAATATCGTTCCCGTGATGAAAAAACAAGGAACAATTAGAGTGTGCGTCGATTACATGGATGTAAATCAAGCTTGTCCAAAAGATAACTACCCTACACCCTTTATTGACCAGATAATTGATGAATGCACTGGATGCGAAATTTTTTCATTTATGGATGGATTTTCCAGGTATAATCCAATAAATATCTACCCACAGGACCAGTCAAAGACTGCATTCATTTGTCCATCGGGCACATTCACATATCGCAAGCTACCATTTGGTTTGAAGAACGCAGGGGAAACATTTCAGAGAGCAATGAACTATACTTTCCATGACATCAAAAACATCGTTCAACCATATCTCGATGATCTCCCAGCTCATTTGCGAAAGCGGACCGATCATCCTCGCCATTTGAGAGCGATATTTCTACGTTGCCGACATTACAAGATACGAATCAATCCACACAAATGCGTGTTTTGTGTTAGTTATGGTTGTTTACTTGGCTTCATGGTCTCAAAGGATGGGATTTGTCTCGACCCCTGCAAGGTTCAGGCAATCATTGATTTGCCTCCACCTTCAAACTTGCTTCAGATTCAGAAACTCCAAGGGAAAGCAAACTTCCTTAGGAGGTTCATTCCAAATTACGCCGAACTAGCTAAAGGTTATACTCGTCTATTGAAAAAGAAGTACCCTTCGTTTGGGATCAGGTCGCGCAGGATTCCTTTGATGCTTTAAAGCAATCTCTAATACAAGCGTCATTAATGTATGCTCCTGATTATAAAAAAGACTTTAACCTATATCTGGCTGTAGCAGATATGACCATAGCAATGGTTTTAGTTCAAGAAGACAATGGAATTGAACATCCTATATATTATTTAAGCAAAAACTTAAATGATATGAAAATGAAATACTCCTACATTGAAAAGCTCTCCATTGTAATTGTTCAAGCGATACAGAGATTTCAACACTACGTCCTCTTCAGAAAAACCACCATTTTATCAGATTGCAACCCCATGACTTATATATTGTCGCGACAGTTGTTGGGGGGCAAATATTCAAAATGGATAGCAATTCTACAAGAGTTTGATCTAGAATTCAAAAAATCCAAATCAAAGAAAGCCCTGGTATTCGCGGAGTTACTATGTGATCTCCCGTTGTCGTCCAATGATGCAACATCCGAAGAAGCAATCGTGGATGAAAATTTGTTTATGATATCTTTAAGCGATCTGTGGTACGGAGATATAGTCATCTATCTCCAGACACAAACATATAGGTCTAATACCTCATGCTTCGAACAATGACGTATTCGATACCAAGCGAAAGACTACGTGATCGTCAACGTTACTCTTTACCGTCATGGTATCAATACAGTTCTGCGGAGGTGCCTCACCCATGAGGAGGCCGAAAATGTCTTGAATGATTGTCATTCAGGTGCATGTGGGGGGCATCAATCTGGTTATGCCACGACGCAAAAATTTTTGCGAGAAGGATACTTCTGGCCAACAATGTTCAAAGATTGCATAACCGCAGTTAAAAGTTGTCATGCTTGCCAAATTTTCGATAGAAAAACCAGAAGACCACCTACACCACTGCAACTAGTAGTAGCTGTTGAGCCATTCACCAAATGGGCATAGATTTCATGACATGTAACCCCACCTCGGACGGGGGGCATGGGTATATCCTAGTCGCTGTAGACTATTTTACCAATTGGGCCGAGGCGATGCCTACATTAAACAACAACGGTGAAACAACTGCCCTTTTCTTTTTTAATCACATACTCTCCAGATTCAGCTTTCCACAGGCCATAGTTACAAATCATGGATCGCATTTTCACAATCACATGATGGTTGAGTTGGCTGGCAAATTAGGACTGTTCCACGACAGCTCTACTTCATATTATCCGCAAGCTAACGGACATGTTGAGGCGATCAACAAAGTCCTAAAGCGCATGCTGCAAAGGATGATCAAAGTCCAAAAATGGGATTGGCACCTAATCCTGTACTCAGCCTTATGGGCATACCAGACATCGGTAAGAAATGCAACCGGGTTCACACCTTTTCAACTTGTATACAGTTTGGAAGCAATCTTACCTGTTCAATGTGAAATCTCGTCCCTCAAATTCGCAGTCGACCTTCTCCCCGGAACCTCAGAAGAAGAGACTCATTTTTTGGAACTAATCCAATTGGATGAAACCCATCGTGAGGTAGCTTTGGCCAACGAAGCTCATAAGAAATGAGTCAAAGCACAGTTCGAAAAAAATGTCAAACCTCGCGTCTTCTTAGAAGGTGACCTGGTCTTACTTTACGACCATGAATCTGATAAGTTGGGAGCGGGGAAATTCAAATCACTATGGATGGGTCCGTATATTGTTAAGCGAGTATTAGCAAAAGGAGCCTATGAGTTGATGTACTATGATGGGATTCCACTGGCGCAACCTCGCAATGGGTTGTACCTCAAGCGTTACTATGCTTAATTCCGCGTAGTAATCCTCATGCTTTTGTTACATTTTTGTTTTCGCCAAGAGCATTTATTTTGGTTAGGTAATCCATTTTTTGCATTCATTGCAGATGTCGAACCTACTGGAATCATTCGTTGGATATGCCGACGGAGCAAGTCGTAGTTTGCGGAACCTGTCTTTTGCGGCATGGGCCATTTTAAATCCCAGCGGCGAGTTAGTAAGTTTCAGAGGGGTGTGTATTGGTCGGTCGACAAACAATATTGCTGAACATAGTGCATTGATAGAAATCCTCTCTGATGCCATCACACATGGCATATGCCGACTTGTCGTCAGGCTAGACTCACAGCTCGTCATTCTACAACTCACCGACATCTATTCTGTACGGAATCCAGCTATTTATTACATGTTCCTAAGAGTCAGAATTTTGGAAAGACAGTTCGATTTCATCCAATATTAACATATTTCCAGAATCTTAAACACATTAACAGACTCATTGGAAAATTATGTGTTAGATAGACATTTGTGACATTTATAAAAAGTAGCATCACATCAATATATGCAGCAGGATCATGTAACTTAACCAAAATAAAGCTCTGAAAATCAAAAATATATTCATAACTGTTTATAGTTTATACATAATGTTCTGTAACCAAGACAAAATCGGTCAAATTACCCAAAACTCAAAATGCTAGGGGGCATCCTAGTCTAATTATGCTGGTGATAGCAAGTCACCGCCTATGCAATCATGCGTAAAAGCCTAGTCCATCGACTCGACACTCCAGTAGTATGTCGCTGCAACCGCAGAGGCAGCTCGTCGGTCCTCACATCCGGGATACCAAGGGTAAGACCCTCGATTTTGTCCTGTAGTGTTGAAAGATTCTCAACCACATCAAGGTCGCGAAGGATGGCCCTCCCCACAGTCTCTCCTGCTAGAGTGGCTGCTGGGTCTTTGCGGCGTACTGCCGGTCGAACTGGTCCAACATCTACATGAGCACATGAGTTTTGATTAGTCTTGATCAAAAAACATAAGAACATTATAAAAAAAAATGAACAGAGATATGGTCAGAAGAATTACCCATAGCACCCCACTGCTCGCCAGCCGGCAACACCAAATTTGGGTCACCCCAAAAATCCATGCCAACATATGGGAACTTGGCATAAACCATCTCTTCACAATCGAACCACTCGAAGAAAGTATCAGAAAAAGAAATCTGGGGCTAGCCATCATGCCGAGACATGAGGTCAACCCATCTCTGCATCTGTGGTTCAGCCAGTGGAGGTGGGCCAAGTGAAATGTATTGTGGCTGCATCAGTGGGATTCTATCCAAAGCGAAAGCAGTCAAAATAGAACCATAGCCAAAGTTCTTGGGTCTTCTGCTTTTTACCTTGGTCAGTTGTTCTTTCATCACGAAGAGTACTGCATCACACTAGTTGAAGACCTTCGGTTCAAGGAATTCCAAAGCATACTGCATGTAAGACCTATTAGCTATGTGAAGAGCAAAACTACCAGCCAGTCTA
The DNA here is from genome assembly GCA_000404065.3 of Pinus taeda. Classification (NCBI taxonomy): domain Eukaryota; kingdom Viridiplantae; phylum Streptophyta; class Pinopsida; order Pinales; family Pinaceae; genus Pinus; species Pinus taeda. The sequence goes on from APFE030618423.1 coordinate 58,629, forward strand.
GAAAAAGTGAACAGAATGGTCCATAAGGGCTGGTCAGTGACATCTTGGATATTGATCTTGCCATCTGTACTCGACTGAGATCCCTCACTGTAGTGCCGACGAATGTACTCCCTCACGGACTCCCCCCCATGGGCGGAGCCTGATAATGAGAGAGGGGCACCATGCCTCGATAATCCGGTTAGAAAATAGATGTCCATGATAGTCAAGGGGATCGATTTGCCCCTAATCTAGAACACCTGGTTGATAGGATCCCAGGCATTGAGGAAATATTACAACAAACTGATTTGTTGCCTCATGCTAGAGATACGAAAAAACTTCAACAAGCCACAGTTCCGCAATGTAGCTACTATGCTCGGATCATGTAAAGCAACAACGTCCTCTTCTTCATGCTTGCGTTCTCGCCATGTAACGACCATTTTGCTCCGATGAATCTTTGAAAAAAAAACAAGAGAAGAGTCAGGATCTTCATTTGGTGAAAAACAGGCAAAAATCTACGAGAAAACTGTGCAAAAATTTTCCTCCTTGCACCCATCGCACCCCAGTAAGTATACTAGGAGCGATGCATATTGACTAGTCAGTGAGAAGACTAGTATGCATCACACCTTTCAATTAAGGAAGGGTGCAATGGTTCCAGGGTGAGTTCTTCAAACCCCAGAGGCTTAGCAGAGCAAGGAAACAGGCTCAGAATTCAAAAAGAAAAGAATGCAATTGAAGAGCACAAGGTTAGCTCCTACCATGTCCAAGAGGCATCACGGATCGTCCACAGAATCTCTCGGAATCAGCTGGTGAAAATCGGGGGGGGGAAAGCACCTCTAGAGCTCCAACAAACCAAATTCAAATGAAATGGTAAAATGAGAGGTAAAAGTCACTTTTAATTTACGATGCATGTAATTCCAATAAAATAATAGTGTTCTTAACTCATTTATCAAGCATATGTTTTCATTTCTAATCGGTTTAATGAAGCAAATGAATAGGTAGTACAATCTTTGAAAGAACAAAATGCTAATGGTGAATCAAAGACTTAGTGACCATTATCACGAACATTTTTAGCGCATAGTTCAAGCTCGTTAAAAAATAAACATAAGTCATGAGCAAATGTTTCCCCTAGTGTTTAAGCTCATTAAAAAATGAACCGGTAAATAACCATTGTGAATGCCTTATCGCCAGCTTTTGAGCCTTGGTCGTGTTCTCGCCATCACCTCCACTCTGTTTTTAGCCGATCATTCACCCCCATATGATTGTTTACCTCTTCGAGGAACATCTGGAAGAGTGATTCTATTAGCCATCCTTGTGACACTGCCATGATTGGAGAATTCCAAATCTTACCTGGAATCAGCTGCTACCCGAAACCATCACTCGTTCCTCGAAAGTGAGTCTCCTTTAAGCTCTTTTAAACTGACTCGTAAAATATCAAAATATTGCTGAGCGATTAGCCTCTCCGGCTCGTTAAATTCATCGGAAGTGCTATCCCTCCTCTATATTTTAATCTTTTTGGACCTAAGGGATTATTACACAAAAAGATCAAGCGCTTGTCTTGTTCGGCTCGTTAAAACTATTGAAAATTCATCCCTTTTGTATTATTTTATGCTTTTTCGGACTTAAGGGATTACATGACAAAAAATAATCATTGGAGTCTACTTTCCGTTCCTTTCAGAGTCTCTAAAATTGAAAGGGACTGAGTTATCTTTGTCGTTAAACTCGTTAAAACTGAATAGCGCCAAACTAATCCAAATGGACGAGAACGAGTTTCACTATCGCTAGGCTCGCTAAAATATAGCGACAGGTTCGCCCGAAGGGCAGATTATAGAACAATAATATGTTATCCTCCTCAAGCTTGACAAAAATAAAGAGGTATTGGTCAGTAATGACTGGGGAAAATTGGGAAGAAAACTTGAAAAAGCTTTATTGGTAGCAAGTCGCTCTTGAACTTGACACTTTCCTTTCGCATCCATGTCGGGTTGGGTTGTTCTGTTCACTGGTCATCACCATTGGTCCATCACACCATCCATATTTGGGGTTAATTCTACCAATCCATCATCAGTGTCGCTGATATGTTCAAGATAAGTCATTCAGACAATTCGCCTGTGTCTCACCCACTGCAATACATTCATGCTCGATTCCTTCATGATCGCCACCCTGAACCCTGTATTGTCAGATTGTTTTCACCTCCAAAATCATTTGCTTCGTTCTGTGTCGTTGATGTGGGATTCATTAAGGCCCTCCTACGATGAGTCACTTCTTGTCGACATCAGCTTATTATCCAAGAAGTTGACTTAGGAACAACCCTTTTAGTACTTTGAAGCTTGCATGCCTCAATGGCAAGTTTCTCACTTTCGGCGATACGTTTACATCAATGGCCTTCGACCGAGAGATTTTACGTAGTGTTCGATGCTAAGTCCTTTTTCACACCACGTGAATTGTACTGTAGTACCTTGAGGGTCATTGTCATTATTGGTGATTCCTCTCGCGCCTATTAACAACTTACATCATTGGCTGGTAATCAGGCGATGTCTTTCCATGTTTGACTTCAGAACATTTTTGACATGGATCGACTTGTACTCCGAGTGAAGATTGAACGAGTTTTGAAGACCCCGGATCTAGTTTCATACATCCATGCTGCGATATATTCAGGAATATAAAGACATCATGTGTACATCATTTCCGAACAAATGATCATCCAAATCAAAGGATGATGAGTCCAAATCATCAGTCTACCACACAGACGATTGCCTGTCTTATGTACATGAAATTGAATTTATAAAGATGAGGATGGGAATGCCCACCTCATCTAGATCATGAAAAAATGGTTGTCAAAATAATGTATTGTATTGTATCTTATTACAGGTCGCCTCCCAGCTCGAAAAAACTTCAGATCCTCATAGTAAAGCATTTCACCTGACATCAAAAGGATTAATGACCTCATGCTTTAGGGGGCAACTGTTATAGACATTTTTGGGCACTTCAAACCCAATCATAAATGCCCATAAATTGAGGGCTCCTAAGTCCCTAAAAGTGTTGCTTCACTACCTAAAGGAACAAGGTCAGCTGATTACATCATCTCCCAGAAGTTCTCCACTAAAAAACTGCTTAGAAATGGTCAAAATTGGACCATACTGAATACCCAGTGCAGAGGGTGCGATGCATATCACCTTCCCAGTGTACAAGGTGTGATGCATACTAAATTTCTCCTCTGTAGGGTGCGATGGT
>APFE030618423.1:63594-86928 GCA_000404065.3 Pinus taeda
TCATCACAGAGATCCAGAGGCTGGAATTTTGTATCTTATAGAGAAGTGTTGTTGGTTTTCTGGTGTATATTCATAGTGTTGGGTGATCTAAGCTTTACTTGAGGTGAATAAGGGCTTTCTAGCTAGAGGATGATGCTGGGTCAGAACATATGGTTGTAATCCTCTTGCTACTTTTCATCTTAATAAAGCTATTCAAGTTTTCCTCCATATTCTTGTATGTTTACTTATATATGCATTTGTATGGTTAACACACATCTGGTCCTGTGTTATTTATGAATATAGATCTTTGTTCTTAGATAGTAGTATGTTGCTGTGATTCCACAGGTGCTCTTTGAAGCTAGGTAGATGAAGAAGAAGCGGCAAATCTCTATCAGGAAGGAGAGGGAATCAAGCGCAAGACTAAGGTTGGTCTCCTTTGTTCCAGTCCTATCTATTTTCATAAAGGAAAGTGAGAGTAGACTTTACTTGTTTGTTTCTAAGATAGCTACCAGTCTTAGTGGGAATAGCAGCATCTGAGTGGACAATGTTCCCGGTAACATCATTATTTCAAAAATTGTCCTCACCGTACTCATATCGAGCAGGTTGCTAACATTCAAGAAGCTTTCACGGTTGGGGATGTAGCCAGGAATATGCCATAGATTAGCCCATCTTTGGACGATGGCCAAGATGAATATCGACCTACAATGATAGAAATGGAAGGTAAATTATCTAAACGTTATGTTTCCAGTTTAATTGATCTAAGTGCAAGCTTGAGCTGCATTACCCCAAAACTTGTAGAATCATGTAATTAACCAAAAATAAGATTTAAAACCCCTTGGTTGGTGCAACTGGCTACTGGGGCCAAGTGGAGGGTTGCTGCTAAGGTGGTAAATTACTCCCTAGAAGCAGCAAGACATAAAATCGTAGGTGATTTGAAAATTCTGCCTTTAGGTGCATATGATATAATATTTGGAATGGACTGGTTAGAGAAACCATGAGGGGATTTTTGAGGTCTAAAATGGGCCTCCTAAGGAAATTATAAAATAATAGTGGAAATAATAAAATAAGATTAGATTACATCATCAAATTTTAGAGGGAAAAATGACAAAATATTTTTTCAGCTCGTATTTTCAACTTATCTCCATATGGGTTTACTCAAATTTCGAGCAGAAACACTCGTTGGATACAAAATTTGATTCCACATCCAAGGAATACCCATGTTATATATTTTTGATGGACCCTGCTACAAGAAAAAAGAGAAATACATGAAAAACGTGATTGCAATCACGTTTTTTTCATGTAGTAGGGTTCATCAAAAGTATGCAACATGGCTACTCCTTGGATGAGGAATTAAATTTTGCATCCAACGAGTACTCCCACTTGAAATTTTAGTAAAAACTTAGGGAGATAAGTTGAAAATACGAGTTTATTTTTTAATCTTTGTACTTTTTTTACTCCAAAAATGGTGAATCATCGCCCATGGTTGACATCATCATCTTGAATCCTATGGGTTCTTATAAAGTTTATTTTTGTTGTACATTTTTCTTAGGAGGCCCATTTTAGACCTCAAAAATCCCCTAATGATTGGTCGATAATATACTGTAAAGAGAAAACTATGAGCTTCCTTGGAGAGAACGGTGAGAGACAAGAAGTTCAGGGAATTAAAAGAGTTGTTAAACTACAACCTATCACCACTATTCAACTAGGGAAGTGCATTTGAAAAGGTTTCCAAATTTATGCAGTTCAGGTAGGTTATACAAATTCCAAGGACAAAATAACTAGTATCGGAAATGTACCCATAATTCAGGTATTCACTCATGTATTCCCAGAAGAAATATATGGATTGTCACCTAAAAGAAAATTGATTTCACCATAGAATTAATTTTGGGTATGAGGCTAGTGTCCAGAACACCATATCGTATGAGCATGCCTGAATTAACAGAACTTAAAATGCATTTACAAGAACTTCTTGACAAGGGGTATATACGCCCAAGCATGTCACCTTGGGGAGCCCCTGTATTATTTGTATGAAAAAAGGATGGTACATTGTGGTTTTGCATCGATTATAGACAATTGAATAAGCTGACTATTAAGAATAAATATCCACTACCAAGGATTGATGATCTATTTGATCAAGTTAAAGGGGCCAAGGTGTTTTCGAAAATTGACTTAAGATTAAGATATCATCAAACACGAATTAAGGAGGAAGATATCTGTAAGACAACATTCAGGACTTGGCACAAACACTGTGAATTCATAGCATTACCCTTTGGGCTTACCAATGCCCCTGCCACATTTATGAGCTTGATGGATGGTATATTCCATCCTTATTTATACAATTAATTTGTCCTAATCTTTATTGATGATATTCTCATATACTACAAAAATTTGGAGGACCACGAAAATAATTTGAGAATCGTTCTGCAAACTTTGTGGGATAGCCAATTATATGCTAAATACAGTAAGTGTGACTTCTACAAAAATCAGATCGAATATCTAGGACATTTTATTTCCGTGGAAGGAATTGCAGTTGACCCCAAAATGATCAAAACCATCATGGAATGTCCTGTTCCTATGAATGTTGTCAATATTCGATCCTTCATGGGGTTAGTTGGATACTATCGTCAATTTATTGAAGGATTTTCTAAAACTGCTTACTCGATTACTTCCCTACAAAATAAGGGAAAGGTTTTCAAGTCGACGACAAAGTGTCAACAAAGTTTTGAAAGCCTAAAGCAATTATTGACTTCTTCCCTTGTTTTAAAAGTAGCAGACCCAAAAGAATATTTCACTGTTTGCACGAATGCATGCCAGGAAGATGTCAAGGGAGTATTGATGCAAGATGGGAAATTCATAGCTATGAATCCCATAAAATGAAGGACCATGAGAAACGATATTCTGCCTATGATGTGGAACTAACTATTGTAGTGCATGCCTTGAAGGTATGGTGACATTATTTGTTGGGTAAGAAAATTTTGTTAATGACAGATCATAGTAGTTTATTTTTTTTTACCCAACCGCATTTAAATGCTCGTCAAACAAGGTGGACTTATTTCCTAACTGAATTCAACTTTGATATTAAACATCTAAAAGGAAAGGAGAACCGAGTGGCTGATGTGCTGAGTAGGAAATTATATAGCATATATGAAGTCCAATACAGTCGGGTGGACTCAAAATTCTTGGAAACTGCCCACAATGACCCTGAATATAATTTTTTATGGCAACAAGCCAATCAAGCACATAAATTAGGAAGGTAATCTGATTATGGTTTGAACAGTGAAGGATTTCTAACCTTTAAGAGTAGAATATATGTTCCTAACCAGATTTATGTTAGATGAATTTCATAGGAGCTCGTATGCTACCCACCTTGGATATTAGAAATTGCTTTCTACAATTAAAAAGAATTTCTTTTGGCCTGGAATGAGGAGAGACATCACTGAATATTTGGAAAAATGCTTGGAATGCCAGCAAGTTAAGGCGGAACACCAACATCCTACTGGGTTGCTCCATCTCCTCCCCATTCTGGAATAGGAATGGGATACTATTACGCTGGATTTTATAACAAGATTGCCTAAAACTAGGAAATTGAATGACTCCATCATGGTCGTGGTGGATAAGTTAAGTAAGACAACTCACTTTATACCTATGAAATCCACGTATAAAACAATTGAAATTGCTGATATTTTTATGAAAGAGATATTTTGACTACATGGTATACCAAGAGTGGTGATCTCTGACAGGGATGTACAATTTACCTCTGATTTTTGGAAAGCTTTGTTCACAGGTTTGGGGACTCAAATCTAGTTTAGCACTGCATATCATCCCCAAACCGATGGACAGACAAAACGGGTGAATCAGGTGCCAGAGGATATGTTAAAAATGTACATAATGCAGAAACCAACAAAGTGGGAGGAGTATCTCCACTTAGTTGAGTTTGCTTGTAATAATGGTTACCATGAATCTCTCGGAATGAGTCCCTTTGAAGTATTATACGGGAGAAAATGCAGAGTGCCTACCAATTGAATAATCCTGAAGATAAGTTGGTATTAGGACTGAAGATGCTTGCTGAAATGGAGTAGACAATTAAAAAGGTGCATTAGAACTTAAAGGTTGCCCAAGACAAGAAAAATATTTATGTAGACAAGAAGAGGACCTACTAAGAGTTTCAGGTGGGAGACCATGTTTATTTACGGATTAAGCCTAAAATAAGCACACTATGGTGGGGCAGCTGTGTTAAATTGGTACCCAGATACTGTGGGCCCTTCCAAATTCTGGAAAGAATTGGACTAGTAGCTTACCAACTAGCATTATTCGCCCACATTAGGATTCATGATGTGTTCCATGTATCATTATTAAAGAAATATGTTTATGATCCTAGACATGTGATTAGTTGGAAAGATATGCAAGTAACTTATATATGGAATTAAATTGTGAAATAAATATTAGATTTGGATGATAATGATACCATAAACCTTTTGGTGTAGGTCAAACTGGATGGAGAACTGTTGGTAGAACCTCTGCAAATTCTAGAGCAGAGAGAAATAATGCTATGAAGGTGAGCTATCACCCAGGTTAAAGTGAAATGGAAGCACTTCAGTCTGGGCGAAGCTACTTGGGAAGATAAAGAATTCATGTGACAAGCATACCCATACTTGATTGAATAGTTTGAAATAAACATCGGGGATGGTGTTTTGTCTGGGGGGGGAAGCTGTGACACCTGTAAGATTTTCATGAATTGATGTTCATTAGAAGATTTTTCAGGTCTAAAATGGCCCTCCTAAGAAAAATTTACAACCAAATTAAACTTTATAAGAACCAATAGGATTCAAGATGATGATGTCAACCATGGGGGATGGTTCACCATTTTTGGAGTAAAAAAGTACAAAGATTAAAAAATAATAAAATAGTAAAACTATTTTTTCAACTCGTATTTTTAACTTATCTCCCTAGGTTTTTACTCAAATTTCGAGTGGGCGTACTCGTTGGATGCAAAATTTAATTCCTCATCCAAGGAGTACCCATGTTGCATACTTTTGATGGACTCTGCCACACGAAAAATGAGAAATACATGAACAACGTGATTGCAGTCATGTTTTTCATGTATTTCTCATTTTTCGTGTAGTAGGGTCCATCGAAAGTATATAACATAGGTAATCCTTGGATGGGGAATCAAATTATGCATCCAATGTGTGTTTCCGCTCGAAATTTAAGTAAACCCACACGGAGGTAAGTTGAAAGTACGAGTTGAAAAAATAGTTTTGTCTTTTTTCCCTCTAAAATTTAATGATATAATCTAATATTATTTTTATTATTTCCACTATTATTTTATAATTTCCTTAGGAGGCCCATTTTAGACTTCAAAAATACCCTAATGACAACTTTAACATTATTTGCTTTTTTATGAACTCTGGGAACTAATTACGGTCTAAGTGGAATACCAAATAAATGTAGTGACTTAGACTTAGTTAAGTTTTTGAAGGTTAAAAGAAAAGTTGTTTTTATATATGTATCTAAATAAAGAAAACTCTGCAGACAATTAGGTTAGTTGGATCTCTTTCCCCTCTTAGAAAAAGGGTAGTTCCAAGGAAGGCATCGCTTCTTTTTTTTCTTTTGAGGAGAAAATGAATGGAGTCGGAGGAAGGAGAGGGAAAAGGAGGAGGAAACCTAGACCTGACATAGGACGCTGTACAGGTGAGAAGAATACTATTGTTTCTGAGGAGTTCCTGAGCTAGACTTGGGCCAGTGGAACCCTTGAAGTAATCCTTGCAAGTTGGGGCTCTAAACTAGATTGGGGGTCTTGAGCTTTGGAGACTAGACAACTCAAGATTGCAACCTACAATGTCTGGATGAGTGGAAGCTCGGGGTGAAATTGGATGTAATTTCTGGTCTCGTGGTTGGGAGGAGAGACTTCTTGGTTCTGGTTGGTATAGTTAATACATTTACATCACTGTATTTGTTGTGTTTTGTTTACATATTTGAAACTTTGATTGAGAAAGCGAAAGAAAATCAAAATATATTATATTATATATAATATATATATATATATATATATATAATATTATATATATATATATATATTTAATATATATATATATATATATTATATATATATATATATAATATAATATATATATATTGTATAATATTGTAAGAAGCAAAATGGACCAAATCCAGTAGTATATATTTCTGTTAAGGACAAAATTAGAATAGTAGATCTTTATATAGGAAAGAGTTCTGTAACAATATCTCACAACAATGGTTATGGTTTCTTTAAAAAAAAATACAGAAGAACTAAAATAGATGGCATGTTTCTGATTTCTAAATACAACAAAAAAAGACATATTTCCTGTGTAAGACTAAGACTGTTTCTTAATATTAAAACAAAAGAATCATGTTTCCTGTGTAATAATAAGAATTGCACAGTTTGATATTGTATGGAAAGAACACAGAAATAAGCAATAATTTTCATACATTCCCTTATGAAACAATCAATAATATGTAAAGGGAAAAATATACATATATGTAATGTAAGAAGGGATCAACAATGCCTTAACTGTGTTTTATTAACATAATCCTTTCCCACAGAAACAAACTAGTCTCAGGAGCATCGACAAAAGGTTGCTTGAGATCATTTGGTCAATACAAAATAAATTAAGCAGCATCTTGGTGGTGAACAAGATTTGGAAATTCCATTTCTGTTCACGACCCATTACACGAAAGGCATTTGGGTAACTATAAAACCCAGAAAAATTACAAATGCTAGCAAAAACCATGGGGTCTTGGTCAAGACAGCTTGATGGAAGAAAGAAACAAGACCCAAGGAGAACATTGTGCATTTAAATAGCACTAGTTGTACTAAAACTATAAAAGGAACACACTCACTACATATAGAAATGTGGAAAAGAAATAACATTAACAGTCCTACAAATAAGGCAATAAATAGAAGCCCCTCGTTTGAAGAAAGTTGAATTATGAACCCAGATAAAGTGTAATACTGTTTGTGAAAAAAAGAATGAGAATCATTCATAAATATAATTAAGAAATTTGACAATCACAAATGTTCGAACCCATGTGAATGGCGACGATTACTCGAATAACCCCAGGCTTCTATTCAAAAGGATTCAACTCGACCTGGTAGGGGCCCGAGTGGTCCTTTTAACATGAACCTCCTTTTGTAGAAACCTAGAAGGGAAAAACTCAAGAGAATGCGATATATCTTTCTCTCTAAGTAAATAACAGAGCCATGAACTAAAATATGGTAATTACGTAAACAAAATCTGAGTATCTCTTACATATAACAGAGATGCAACCAACATAAATATATCGACATCGAAAACACTTAAAACGTATAGTTTGATTTTATTTAACAATTCAGTAAAGTCAAAATCCTTAGCATGATCAGTCCGAGATAAGGCTTGAAGCCACCCTCTAGTATCTCGCCAGGGAATGATGGTGGTAAAACAAATGCCAACAAAAAATTAAATAGGAAAATACCATTCTTGTGTATGTGGGTCTTAACCCAGAAGGTTTTCCCCAATCAGTTCATCTACCCAAGGTCCTGTGAGGACAGGTAAGCATAGAAACCTTAGTGACTAGAAGGCCAACCTGGAGATGAGCAACCAACATTTCGGGGTAGTATAAAGGAGTTGATGACCCTGGTGAATGATCTTCACACTTGCAGGAACAACTTGTCTGTTAAGGTCAGTCTAATAGAAAACATGTAGCACAAAAAATCAAGTAAATGGGAATTGATGAACAACAAACAAAATAGGAGTTTACCTGAACCGGTGGTGAAGGAAGAACAACCCTATGAGAAATATCATAACCAAATTGACAACACAACAACCAAGCCAATGGGAAACTTAGGTTTCCCTGAGTATTTTGATGTCGGGTAAGGTCATAATGTTGAGAAACATTAACCTCACCAGGTTTCCACCTCTGCTGCCTGGGATAAGAAACTGGAAGACGGGGGTTGTAGAGCCATTAGAGTAGGTGGAAAGGAGCCAAATGAGTTCTGTCTGAAGCAACTTGACAACATGGTTACCCTAATCCTTTCACGGTTAATCACAACCATATGATGAACCTTGGGTGAGGCCTTCATCAGACGATTTTCACGTGGCATCGGTAATTGAAGCTTATCTAGAGGTGTGCCTCACAATTATCGAGAGCCACCCAAACCATACGAGTCAATACCATTATTTGATATGGCTTGTGACACCCATTAATAGTGCTAGACTTGTTTAATAATCTAATCTTCACTTACAGAAGCATGCACTATTTCAGACTATGTGCTAATTAGTAGTTCTTTGCCAACAAATGTAATTAATTATATTGTCATGTTGAGATTAGTAACGTGTGGCGAAATAAAAAAAAAAAAAATTGTTCATGATTCCGCGTACATTTGACATTAATTGAGAGAATATTTCATCCACATATTAAATTAAGGGTTAATTTAGCTCTCATCTAATAATTTTTGCGTCAATAGGGGCTTTACAACCCAGTGTGAGAGAGCAGTATGGGTTTAAAATACTGAATCTATGGGTTTAAAATACCATCTTATCCCATTGTCCATACTTTGCAAAAAAATCTAGGCTTCTCTGGCCTTTGACTCCTTCAATCAAGGTTCTGAGTTTTCTTGAGCTCTAGCTTGCACCAACTCCCTCAGAATTATCTTACTGTCTCTGGAACACCTTATTCTATCTTCAGCACACTTCAGACAATAGCAATAGCTTGATCATTTGATCTCCTTGCTGTTCTGCAACTTCATTACAGCCCATGGCTCTTAGAAGTTTGCTCTGAGCTCTCTGGCTCTTCGGCTCTGGCTCTCTAGCTAACTGGTTCTGGCTCTAAGCTCTCTGGCTCATCTGGCTCTGGCTCTCTTAGCTATCTGGCTCTGTCCTCCTGGCTCTGCCTCCAACCCCTGGTGGCTCTGCCTCTGCTCCGCCCTTTGGCTCCAAATCTCTCAGGCTTTCTGGCTCTCGGCTCTTGCAGTGAGTTTCTTGTTTCGGTTTACCTCCAAGCGACTCCCAACTTTCCGTTTTCAATTCCCTTTGTCAATTGTGCTCTCTGACTTTTGAAAGGCATCCTTTGACTCTACAGCTTCCACAGTTGTTCCTCTGTCCCTTCGATCATGATGAATCATTCTTTTTCCTTGCTCTGCCTCTTCGTGCTTCAAAACGCATCCCTGTTACAGAAACGCCCGCCTGCAGCGTGGCATAAGGAATGATGGCTATTTCCAATGGAAAATGAACCGAAGGCCTCTTTCCGAATGAAATCCATGATTAACGCATTTCTGGCTCGTAACGGAAATACACATGAAAAACACTATCGGGCGCAAAAACCAGACTTCAAATAGAATGCAACCACATCTATAAACCTATTGGGTCCACCATTCCATCGCAAATTGCAATCACATGGTGTATTGGCCAAAAATACCCAATACACGGGAATACATTGAAAATCCAACTTTCCAGATTTCAAATATTATGAAATTGTGTCTATAATCCCATCAGGTCCATGCTTTGATCGCATATCGCAATCGTAATAGGCAGGAGCCCCTTTGTATCACTGCGATCCTGATCGTGCTATCGATGCATCACATATTGCAATGTCCAATGGCCCGAAGTCTGTACATCGTCGATGCCGACCACCGATCCCGCTTTATTGCTATCGCAAGTAGCAATAGCCCCGGTGGTCTTCCCTTTGACTATGCCGATTGCCGATATCACACATCGTATATCGCATCGGCGGGGTGTATGCCTCTGCTCCTCCGATCGCTGATCATCGCAATCGCTTCATCGCATTGATCGCATATCGCATATCGCTCTGCCTGGGGTCCTAATATCGGGCAAAGGCCTACCTCCGATGCGATAAGTCAGAGGTCGCAATCAGGGTTCCTTCTGCCTTTGCCTTAAGTCCTTCCCTTTGGCACATTTGCGATGCGATTTCTTCAATGAGCCTTTTAGGCCATTTTTATAAGAATTTGCCTCCTTTTCAAAGGACAATGACAATCTTATTTCTGTGATAACTTCTTCATCCGAAGTCCATTTTAGCCCATTCAAATTGCAGTAGATTTAGAAGACGAGATCTATGCAATGGGACTATTTCCAAGTGCATTCCTTAGATTTTCATTTTCCCTCTATGAGGAACATTTTATACTTTGAAGTCTATTCTAGATCCATTTTGGATCAATAAATGACTTAACTATTCTAATAATACCCCATAATCATTACTTATTTTATCTAGTGAGATCTTTATTATCCTTTAGTTTACTATACTAAATTCTTCTTCAAATATTGAAGATGATTGCAGATTACAAGCTTTCATTTGCTCCAACTAATAATTTGTTTCTTATATCTTGAGTAGAGAGTCACCACCAAACTATCAAAGTCCATATAAAAGAACAACCATCCACTAGGATATATTTTTTAGAGGGAAAATAAATTAAAAATATATAAAATAAAAAAATAATTATATTTTTTTCTCATCCTCTTATAGGCTTACTCAAATGTCAAGTGCAGAAACCCGTTGGATGTGGAATAAAATTCCACATTGAACAAGTATGCACACTAAAAAAAATTGAAATACATGGAAAAACATGTTTATTGAATCAAGATACACAAATTTTCATGTATTTTTAATTTTTTTTTGATGTGGGTCTAATAAAAAGTATGCAGAGTGGGTACCCATTGGATACAAAATTAAAGTTAATTGTGCATCCAAAGGGTACTTAGAAATTTGAGTAAACCTATAAGGAAATAAGTCGAAAATATAACAAAAATGATAATTTTCTTTCTTAAAAAAATCATAATTGTTATTTTATTATTTTCCTGAGGAGGCCCATTTTAGACCTCAAAATTACTTTGATGATGTGCATACAACTCTACTAGTAATTTTCAGGAACTAATGTAATTGATGCACCTATTTCTCTACTAACATTTGCTCCTTGAATCTTGCTTGATTCAGTTATGACATACCTAGTCCAACATCATTCAAACTCTACGACAAGTGAATGATTTACCCAAGACACAAGTGTAACAAATTCTTATACCAATGACAACCTCCCTTTCAACAATTAATATCTAACCCCCAACTTTGAATCTAATGCCACACAATCATTGTCGAATACTGAACCATAACCAAACTAAGGGTACACATGCCTATATAGGGTTTACAACCATATGTTCAATTAAATTATGTTTGAACCTTGTTGCATATGCCATGGGACCATAATACTTATCTTGGTTGGTTTACTATTCCTTTTGTTCCTTGTATTTTTCATGAACACAATTGGTGTCTTCATTTTTGTCTTCAATGGCCTGTAACCTACAAAACAAACATGCCAAATATTTGGAGTGCCTAATTCCAATATGAATGAATCCTTGCAATAGTAAGTTAAGAGCTCAATACTACTTCCCATCATCGACCACTTCTTGAGAGCTATAAAACATTGACCCTTTCTTTACGATTAAGAACTATTTCTTGTTTGAGGTACTCTCATTTTCAACTTGGTCAAAAGACATAAGAAGATATTATACTATGTCCCTTACTTTGATGTATGCAAGTCCTTATAACATTTTTTCTCTCAAATAAACATCACTAAATGATCATCTACATTACAACCAACCAATTATGATGTGACCAATCACACTTTTACAAGACTCTTTCAAGACCTTTCAATACTATTGAATGATTATTTTAGGTATCCCTAGTGCCAACATATATGTGTATACCACTTATGGATTAATCCAAATTATATAATCATATTGTTTGTCATCCATCTCGATGCTTTTAGGGTGTAAAATTAGATAAATCATCTTACAAGAGTAATTTTAGCAATAGGACCCATTCTGGGGAATTGGGTTGGAAATTTAGAGCCCATTTGAAGCCTTAACCAATGTATTTTAGGAGAAAAAAATTAGTTTTATCATCCCTATTTCTATTATACATTCGAATACCTTTTCAACTGGGTAAGAATTACATCAATCAAAGTTCATATGCAAAAGTTATGCCTCCCAAAAGTAGATCTATCGAGATTGACCACCATAATTCGAGAGAAGGCTATGTTAACCCCCATTACTCTTAGATAAGGGGCTATCCATATGGGAACTATGAAAAATAATATAGAAGGGTCGAGTTGTAACTCATAATGAGGGTTGAATGGGTCAAATTTAACCCCTAGTTGGCTACCAGTCTATGTTATAATTGTGCCACTAGGAGGAAAAGGGGTTTGATTCTATTTATGTGCATTTTGTTCCATAGTTGAACATAGTAGATAAGAGTGGATAGAGAGAGGGAAAAATAGAGAGTATTTGTATTCTGTAGAGCCCATGGCCCACATGTATCAATCCTTTATATTTGCACCAATTCCATTTAGAGAAAGAGAGAGCAGAGCAGCCTCACCTTCCAACTCGGTTTTCCCTCAAAACAGTTTTCTAGGTCATACCTTAGTATTATTATGGTTTATTAGTGATTGTTTTTTATATTCTATATCTTTTGATTTTATATATTTCTAGCATAAATGAAAAATAGTGATTTAGTAAATACAAGGAAATTAATTTTATTAGTATATATTTCATATTTTAGTATAATTTTATTAGATATATTATGACAAGCTTTCCAGTGGAATATCTGTGGTAGTTTATGAATCATATTGGTATAATTAGATTCATGCTTCTTTGGGTTTATTGTGAGGAGTTGCAGGGTACTGCATCAATTTAATTAGAAAGTCATAAATCATGAGCCATGGTCAATGAATCTAGTTTGAATAACCCTTGAGATTCAGTAGAGGAGGGTTTTAAAAGGTTGGAAGAGAAGGGTGTAGATATCAATCATAATATGAAATTTGTTATGGAAGCTTTGGAAAACAAGATTGGAATCAGGGAAGATAGACGTTCAAGCTCAGGGATCATATTAGAGGGAAAATTTAGGGATTGGAAAGAAAATTTAGAGGAGTCTAAGTGGTGGGCTCCAGTATTGCAGCAATAATGCTGCAACTCCTTGGACTCCCTTCTTTACTTTTATCAACCTGGTTGTTCGTAACAAACTTGGAAGCGACGGTGCTGTATGCACAAGTACTAGCTCTTGCCACAGCTGTCACTTGGTCAGCTAGCACAAGTCCACTAGGGGCTTTAGCCAACTTCTATGATCTCTTAGAAGAAGCTTTCTAATTGATGGATGAAAGATAACTCAAAGGAAGCTAATCTACTTGAGAAAAGAGATTGAAAAACTGAAGGAAAGTGCAAACCCTAGCAAACCCAAATTCTACCAACTAGTCCTACTGATGCAAAGATGAGAGTGCAAACTACTGAAAGAGATGCCATTACTTCTATGAAGGTAAAATACATGTGTTTAGACTACCTTTGTCCTAAGAAAACATCTTTTTGTATTTTTGATTAAGTTGTCAATTTTCTCACGCATATGCTTGAACTGTGCTTTACTGCAGGGGTGGATCAAGGAGGAGAAATGCTTGGAAAAGGTTGGGAAGGTTCAGAGAGGGTCTAAGGAGTCCCTAACACTCTTCCAGAGAGTTTCACAAAGTTTAGCTATCAAGAAACCTCATTTGTGAGCTTCTACATGAAGTCTGCAGGGATTCTACAGGATGTTCAGGAATTTCTATAGGATGTTCAGAAATTTCTACAGCGTGTTTGAAAATCGGCTTCTAGAGGATAGATTAGTGAGAGAAGGTGCATGGATGGATCTGGAGATAGGATAGGGGTCTAAAGCGACATAAGGACTGGTGTATGGAGTGGTGAGGAGGTGTAGAGGGCTGACTTGGCTTGAAGAAGGCTAAGGCAATGATTGAGCAAGAAGGTAGGGTTATGTGGACAAAAGGACATATGGGAGACGAGAAACTTAGCTAGGAGAGAGAACAGGTGGCTCAAATGATGCTTTGGGTGGATGAAAGAGTGGAGGAGATGCCCTGCACATTGTACTTTGACCAAATCAACAAAGTCTTGCAAATGATCAAATCTTGAGCTAATCTAGTCTAACCATCAACAACATGAATGAACAACAGCTTTATTTGGGAAGAAAACCATGTACATCAACTATGCAAAGGAACATTTCAGATATCCAAACCCATAACTGATTTCTGCAAATGAAAAAAGTACACTAAGGATTGCATGGTCAAGCAAACTAGTGTTTTTGTTGGGGCAGCACTGTTTCCTCAATTCCAGCCCCTAATCCAATAAGGATGAGGTGAAACCGAGAGTGTGGTTGTCCCTTTTATTTGAAGCTTTTTCTGTTATTATCCTACCAAAACACCTGAAGCAATGTCATTCATAAACAGTGATCTATCCAAGCAACATAACTAAATCTGCCTAACAGAATATGTTCAAATGCATAAAGGGAAACAATGATACGTAAAGGAAAAGTAACAGTACAGAAAGGAGGCCCTAGGCTCTCAGGTTGGGCCCAACCCTGAGAGCTATGGCTCCTATGAAAAACTTAGATTTGATAGGAAATCGAACTGCTTCTCATCATCAAAAAATAATCATAAGAGTGATGCCAAAAATGGCTACAAAAGAAAAAAATAGGACTGGCAGCACTGAGGTGCAAAATACACAATAGTTTCAAAAAGTCGTTTACAAAGGTTGACGCCTCAACATTTATACATCACGAGGGACCTAGCTGGCCTCCTCAATCTGTGGAACTTGGTTGTCCAAACTGTGAGTTAGACAGTCCCTTCTAAATTCTGCTTGGCTGCCTTCTACATTTAGTTTTGGTGGTCTTTGGAGCTCGGAGTTGGGGGTGAAGATCCCAAGGAAGGGTTATTTAATGCCATAGACAACCCCCCTATGAATCCTCACCTCAGGCTTGGCTATCTTTTAGCCCATGATTGCTCGATTTTTCTCCAACATGTGTCAAAAAACCTGAAATAAGCACGTGTTAGCCACCTAGGAAGAGTGACTTCCCTTATTCATTCAAATGACATAAACATACTAAAAATAATGCGTAAGCTATGGAAAATGAAGGATTTGAACAAGGATTGAACAAGGATAATTAGGCCAAATGAGCCCAACAAGTTACCAATTTTGGGGCTCGTCATCACCCCCCTTCTAAAAGGGTTTCTCATCCTCTGAGCAACTAGTCCAGCTCCTCATCTTTCATTTCTTTAATCACCACTCTCACATTCCAAGCTTCTGAAGTAGTGTCCTCCACACTGTCACAGAATTCGGCCTTCCTTTCTACCTCTTCCCACTGCTTATGCTCCTCCTCTTCTGTGCCTCCCTCTAACAACCCCAAAAGTAAGGGTGGACTTAGCTTGAGGCCTATCCAATTGGCCTGGAGGTTCTGCATAGACTTCTTGTAGAGAGGTACCCATGCCAAAGCCTCCCTCATCCGAGTTGGAGTGTGATATTCTCGGATTTTGAGGCTGTGGGACAATGTGTTCCACCTACGGGTGCAGGCATGAACACAATTGTCCCCTAATAATCGCTCCATATCGTCGAAGTGTGCTATGGTCTGGGCCTGACGATCCATGTACTCTAATAAAACCTGAGAGTTGGTTGCTAGGTGCTGGTGGGCATATATCAATGCTGTGGGGTCCCTTGGCTCTGCTCTAATCAACAGTGGTTCATGTAACTCCCGGTCCATGACATTCTTGACCTCAGCTACTCTCTTCTCTTCGTGGTTTAACCATGAGGTCATTGCCATCAGCTGCATGTCCCCTACTGCTGTGTTGGGGTCCCACGAGGTGATGTTTGGAAGTGCCAAATTATGGAGGTAAAACTATGAAATCTTGGCCTTATCTTCCGATGAAATGGTGTTACATAAATCTGTGAATTGCTGGGGGTTTTGGATGTGGGAGATACCCCTCTGTGCCAACGTGTTGATTTGGAACAACAACAATTGGTCCCTTAGGTACAGGCCATAATATTTGGCCGTCTGCCTACATTGCAGAGCTTCCATTGCCCAACTGGCCATGCAGGCCAGTTGTGCCTCCTTTTCTTGCATCTGCTGCTTCAGGGATTGTATCTCCATATCTGCCTGCAATTCCCTTTCCTGTAGCTGCTGGTTAAGTTCCTCGAGATTAGCTTTCATCTCTTCTTTTCCTTGAGGCTCTGCTGAGGTATCCTTGGCTACTGTGTCCTCTCCTTTCCTCTGTCCCTGCAGCTGGAGCTGTTGTCTGAGCAGATCATTCTCTTCTCTTAACTTGGCTTGTTGGGAGCTTTCCACATGCCTTACTCTTGCCAACTCCCTTTGTGTTTCCTTGAGCCTTTCCTCTAGAGGTCCTATATCTGATACCCCCTTGGATTTAGCGATCCTCATCCAAGTGTGGGTTCATACTCTTTCTTCCTCTAGTGCTAGAAATAATGGCACTGTGAACTTTTGAGGAATAATTCTGCCGGCCTCCAAAAGTTATAATAAGAGCCCAAGTTGGGCTGGGGGCTTGGTTCCATGATAAAATCGGCCTTCTCCTCCTTCTGTGGTGACTTGGCTGCTCCCTCCTCCTCCTACGGTGTCTTGGCTGCTCTCTCCTCCATCTGCTCAGTTTCTTTCAGCCTAGCCAAAGTTTCTTGTAGAATAGCCTCAACATCCTGTAGAGAGGCTTCTGAGCTGAATTTCTCCATTCTTTACCTCCATGAGGATATTTTTGGGCTCCCCCACTCATAAGTAATGGATGCCTTGGAGGGGGATTTATCCTTTGGTGTGGTAGGGGTATCCACGATGGTGATCGGTTCTTTTGATGGAGGCTGGGGTCTGCCAGTCTTAATCCTTATGCTCCTTCTCGCTTTGAAATATAGAGGAGTCTCCCTCTTTCATTTCTCTTTTGGCTTGGGAGAGGTACTTAGGGTGGCCAGCACAACTGCTGCATCCCTAGCTAGGATTTTAGCCGACTTCTCCTTCTGTTGTCCTTCTTTCGAACTTCCTGTAGAAAGTCCTGTAGTGGTTGCTTTTTGGCTTCCTGTAGAAGCCGTTTTCGCCTTTCCTGTAGAAATATTCTGCTGCTTTCCTGTAGAAGCCGAGGGCACTGTTTTAGCCTTCTTGGCTAAGGGGACTTTTCCTTTTATCTCGGCTGAGATTACCTTAGGGGTGGCCTTACTGACTTGGACTTTCTCAATTCGTTCTGCCCTACTTTGTAGTCTTTTCTCCCTGAGTGTCGGTGCAATTTCATCATCCCCTGTTTTGGCAGCTTGCCCCGTTGCTGGTGTTCCTTTTTGTTCTTTCTTTAGTGTTTTTCTAGGGGTTTCTTGTTTTTTAACCTTCTTCTCTGCCTGAGCATGCTCCTTCTCCTCACTGCTAGAGGAAGTGAGCTCCTCGGCCAAGACTCGGATGTCATCATCCTTTGACATATTCTATAAAATTTCCCAGGAGAGAGGGACAGTGAAAGTGTGGAGTGCATCTTCCATGAGGAGCTTAATAAGCCCATGATGGGCTAGCTGGTCTGGTGTCCCCTCTCTGAGTTTGGTGGCACACTCAGTCATGGACTACAGGAGGAAATAAGGAATGCTCAATTTTTGCTCTGAGGGTAGGTCCATGTGGTTTCTGAGTTCTGTGAGTAGCCGAAAATGATAGCCATATACAATGCTAAATCGCCCCTCACACGTAATATACTTCATAATTTGGAGGCTGACTTCACTCCAGAACGGTTATAGGCTAGTCCTCCAAAATCCATTCTTGTTTTCTGAGAATTGTTCTTCTGGCAAGAAGAATTCTTTTTTAGCTGTCTGACCCAACTTCCTCTCCTCCTTATCCGAGGGCACCCCCATTGGAAGATCAGTTACCCTGCTGATGATCTGTGGGGTGAGTCTGAGGGTCTTTGACTTCGGCTTTAGGGACCGGAGGAATTCTTCTGCAATTTCGTCATCGTGACCTTGAAGCTTGTCACAAAATGACATCCAGTGTGCACGGGAAAACAAGTCCACCACCCCAGGGGTTTCCCATAATTTCTTGGAGTCCGAAGGTTCTTTCCGAATGAACCCTCCCGGCATGGTAAAACTCTGTGGTTGCTCACGCTTTCACGTAGACTAGGAATTCTGGGTGGATTTCCTTCTCAGAGAGTAAAAAAGATATATTTGGTCAATTACCCTGTGCTGAACTTGCCTGCTCACATATACAGAAGGAGAACTTTATGATTTTTCACACGGAGCGCAGAGCTACGTCTCCATTATACACACAGTCGCATAAAATTTACAATTTTTACTGGTGTTTTGACAGTGTCTCAATTTCTATAGGAGGGATTTTTCATTCAAGCGTGGAGGAAATCTCGCATGCAGATCACGAAGACAATTTCGGGTAGCGATATAAAAAACTTCAGACAGAATTGCATTCACATTTCTCTACCCCCCTCACTACGTCGAATTCACCACCTTTGGAATTATTTGCATGGGAAAGTTAAATTCTGCCTACCTCATTGAAATTTTCCACCCTTGACGTGAACAGTCCGCGTTGTTTCGGATGCTGTGTTTCCTGTAGCGCAGCTTCCTGTGGAAATTGTTCTCGGCTTCTGGAGGAGGTTACAGTAGCATAGGACAAGTCTCAACAGCAACAAGACATTTGAACAGACCGAAAACTTGGGCTAACAACTTGTAGAGGAGGAGGACGCGTATTCAGTTGCAAAACGGTTGTGAGCATAAATGACTACAGTGCATCATAAGTATCAACCGACTGATTTCGAATTACTGCGGAATTCATGGCGCGGGGGTGAGTTGTCCCCGCTGATTGTTGGATGAAATCATTGCTAGCATTCCCCAACGTGCCCCTGATCGCCGAATTCTTTCTTCTACATTTAACGCCACCATTCCTGTCATACCACCACTTCTCCCCGACTGGACACTTCCCATGTGTCAATTATCTAACTTTTTGGCATAACCAATCCAATTCAGATCCTACGAGGCCGCTTGACTGGCTGTGGTGGCCAGTGGAATGGCAACCAGTCTTGTTCAATCCGTCCATTCTCACAGTCATGCATATTCAAAGTATAGCTTATGTAATTTTATGAACTAAGGTTAGGCACTTACCTATGCGGCCGTGGACGTGGGTTTTTTCAGGTTTCAGGATGAGGGATGCTGGATCTGCGTGCTGTTGCATTGTGCTCAAGTTATGGAGCTCCTTCATTGGCTGCTGCTGGCTATGAGCCTTTGAGACCCGTTTATCTGGTGGCGAATACTGCATGCACTGGTTCTGCGAGCTGCTGGTGTATTCATGGTAGGTACTCCAGTTGGATCAGCTGCTACAAGATTCCTGTAGGACATCCTGTAGCCGTTTCTCCTTCTGGGGTGCATGCTGAAATAATTGGAGTCACGTTCATAGGTGAAGGGCCTTGAGGTCGCCTAGACAGGTGAAGTGCATGAGCCTCAGAAGGCCTTATTTTTTATTTTGAGAAAACAAATTTTCTTATTTGAAAAACGGAGTTTTGGTATGCATGTGCAGGTATGCTTTCCCAGATGAAAGTGATGGCGGTGAAAGGATGTGAAACGAGTGGAGGAAGGAAGAAAAGGGTGGTTGCATGCCTCCTCAACGGACTTCAAGCTCCAAATCCTTCTCTGCAGTCAATTCTAGCCCGTCCAAACGCTCTACAAGATGTTTCCTGTAGAAATATAGAACTTCCTGTAAAAAGTCCTGTAGCTTCTTGTAGAAGGCTGAACCATGACCCAATTGTGTCCAAACCTTGAAAAAAATGAGTGTTCATGGCGGGTGTGTATGTGAGGCTACCTGGTAGCTTGATAGGGACCCTTGTCCTTGAGTTGAGAGGCCTCCTTTGGTGTGCTGTGTTCTTGCAACCTACAACACTTTCAGAGATCAACTTGTCTTTTTTCCTTTTTTTCTCTTTTATTTTTATTTTTTATTTTTATTTTTTAAGAGACAACAGGGGTGCCTCAATGAGGTTTTCATCCCTACCATCTGCCTTGGGCGCCTCGAAAAGGTTTTCACCCAAGGATCTTTTTATTCCCATTTTTTCAGAGAGACAACATGAGCACCTCAATGAGGTTTTCACTCCTACTATCTTCCTTGGGTGCCTCAAAAAGGTTTTCACCGAAGGATCTTTTTTATTGCATTTTTTTTTTTGGATATATAATGATGCTCAAGGTGTGCCCAAAATAGAGGCAGGACCCTTCTCTATGACCAGCACTGATTTTTCCACAATTTGGACGAACTCTTGCCTCGAAAGAGGTTTCGTGTAGATCTTTAGTCGATGCCCATTGATGAGCATGGGGATGGCTTCTTCATCAATAGTCCGGATAAGGACAGAACCATTGTCATTACACTTTTCCACTGCATATGGTCCTAGCCACCTTGTTCTCAGCTTCGCTTGAAATCCTTATGTCTGGAATCATACAACAGTGCCCAATCTCCTGGTTGGAATTGTTTGTCATTGAGGTGCCAGTCATGCCATACCTTCCTCTGAAGTTGAGTCACTTTTGAGTGGAGGAGGGCCTGCATTCGAAGTTCGTCTAACCCATTCAGCTGCATTAACCTTTCTTGTTGAGCATGACTGAGATCTAGGTCCAGCTGAGCTGCCATCCTCAATGTGTTGTATTCAAACTCGATTGACAACAAAGCTCTCTTCCCATAGACCAACCCATAGGGTGTAAAACTGGTTGTGGTCTTCCAAGTGGTGTTTTAGGCCCAAGTGACCTCAACCAGGTGATCTGCCCAATCCATTCTACTACTGCTCACCACCTTAGTCAAGATCCCCTCTAATGCTCTATTGGTGACTTCCACTTGCCCATTTGCTTGAGGATGATATGGGGTGGAAGTCCTATGCTTGATCTTGTGATGAGCAAGAAAGTCTTCAATCAAATTGGAGGTGAACTGGCTTCCTTGATCGGTGACTAACTCTCTTGGGTAGCCAAATTTGTAGAAAATGTTTTCTCATAAAAACTCAGCCACCTTTTCTTCTATTGCTGCTTTGATTGCCTTGGTTTTTGCCCACTTTGTCAGATAATCTGTGCATACAATGATGTAAGACTTTTGCCTTGAAGGAGGGTTGATAGGACCCACAAAATCCAAACCCCACTTCTCAAATGGCTTAAGAGTCAGCTGAGGCTGGAGAGGCATTTCGTCCCTTGGGGTCGGTTTCCCCATCCTTTGGCATCGGTCACATTGGCTGATATATCTTTTGACATCTTGATGAAGAGTGGAACAATAGTAGCCTGCCTATAGAATTTTGAAGGCAATCCTCTTAGCTGCAAAATGCCCTCCACAAGGCCTATTGTGACAAGTTAGGAGGATGTCAAAGACTTCCTCCTCCCTTATAAAATGCCTTAAGATCTGATCAGGGCCAAGTTTGAACAAGTTGCCCCCGATCCAAGTGAATGAGGCACTTTTCCTCACGATTATGCTCTTCTCCTTTGAGGATAAATGCGGAGGGAACTGTGTGGAGACCAGATAGTTGGCTATATCAGCAAACCATGGGGAGAGTACTGAGATAACAAACAGATGCTCATCTGGCATCTGGTCATCCACTGTTTCTTCTTCACCTGCAGGCAAATCCAATCTAGAAAAAAAGTCAACAACAACATTTTCTTTACCTGGTTTGTCAATGATGGTCAAATCAAACTGCTGCAACAAAAGTAACCATCTAATAATACGAGCATTCACATCAGGCTTATTCACTAAATATCGGATTGCGGCATGGTCAGTATGTACAAATGTTTGATAGCCAGTGATGTAGTGTCAGAACTTGTTTAGGGAATGGACCACAGACAGGAACTCTTTCTTAGTTACCGTATAATTCATTTCCACCTTGGATAAGTTTTTGCTGACAAAGTATATAGCATATGGGATTTTTTCTTCAACTTGTCCTAAGGCTGCCCCTATGGCTTTGTTCAAGGCATCAGTGTGGATGTGGAAAGGTAGGGCCCAGTTTGGGCCTCTCAGAATTGGAGCAGACACCAACTTATCCTTCAATTCATTTAGAGCCTTCTGGCAGTCATCTGACCATTTAAACTCAACATCTTTTGCTAAGAGGCAAAACAATGGCGAGGATAGCTTACTAAAGTCTTTAATGGATCTTCGGTAATATCCCGCTAAGCCTAGGAAACTCTGAACATCTCTCACCTTCTGAGGAGGTGGGACCCTTTTGATGATAGCAACTTTACTGGGATCCACCTGTAACCCCTGGCGAGAAATGGTATGGCCTAACACAGTCCCTTCAGTCATCAAGAACTCACATTTCTCAGGACTGAGGGACAGGTTCATCTCAATGCACTTGCTCAAAACTTTTCCTAGGTTGGATAAGGCTTCCTGGAAGCTAGACCCGTAAGGAGTAAAGTCATCCATATAGATTTCTACCGAATCATGGACCAACTCAACAAAGATGCTTAATATAGCTCTTTGGAAAGTGGCAGGGGCATTACATAGCCCAAAGGGAAGGACGCAGTAGGCAAAGGTACCCCATGGACAAGTGAAAGTGGTCTTATCTTGGTCCTCCGGGCTGATTTGGATCTTATTATACCCGCTGAACCCATCTAGGAAAGAGAAAAACCTCTTCCCTACCAGACCATCCAACACTTGATTTATGAAAGGTAAAGGGAAGTGGTCTTTCTTGGTGGCTTTGTTTAGTTCTCTATAGTCCACACAGATTCTCCATTTCTCATTTTTCTTGGGCACCAACACCAGAGGGGAAACCCATTCGCTATTCGAAATGGGGTAGATGAATCCCGCATCCAACAATTTTTGCACTTCTTCTTTAACAATGTCCTTGAGGGCTGGATTCATTCTCCTCTGAGGTTGCCTGACTGGTTTACAGTCCTCCTTGATGTAGATATGATGAGTATAGGCTGAGGGATGGATTCCCTTCATTTCCTTGTAGCTCCAGGAAAATGCCTCCAAATGGCAGGTCAAGAGGCTACATAGCTCCTTTTCCTGAAAGGGAGAGAGAGAGGATCTTATCTTCAAAGTCCTCTCAGGGCCAAACTCCACATTCTTAACTCTAGGGGTGGTCAGATCAGTGGCACATAGGTCCACTAAAGCATTGGCCTGGGTATCTTCCACCAACTCTTCCAAGGATAGCGCACCGGGGGGAGGATTTTGGATTAAGTTTTCAATCAAATCATCCTCGGTTGGAGGACCTCCCCTGATGGCCTCTACTATGCATAATGGTGCAAAGTAGACCTCATCCTCTTCTCCTTCTTCCAACCAGAGGGGTAAGTCATGTTATAGCAGAGGTTGGGCAGGAGGGTATAGGACCAGCTGTTTGGACATAGGGCCATTTTTATGGTCATGCTTCCAGCTCGACATCTGATGTAAGCATCTGCAGTAGCCAGCCAAGGCCTTCCCAAAATGAGGGGATATCCCATGAGTTTTGCCTTTGGCTGAAGGACCAAAAAGTCCACAGGGTATTCCCAGGAGTCAACAGAGACCAAGACATCCTCCACAATCCCTTCGGGAGTCACGGTGGAGCGG
>APFE030618423.1:89345-125975 GCA_000404065.3 Pinus taeda
AACTGCAACTAACTATCTTGCTGAAATGAAAATGCGGAATTGAAATGAAAGCAGGAAAGGACTAATCTATTTTGCTCAAATGAAATTGCAGGAATGAAATGCTAGTCTACGCTTGCAAAATTGAAATTGCGGAATTGAAATGCTAAGTTATGCTTGTAGAATTGAAATTGCAAAATTGAAATGCTAATCTATGAAAATAGGAAATTTCTATTCTACTTTTGCGGAAATGATATTGCAGAATGCAAATGAAATAAACTACTCAGCAGAAGGTTTTAGGAGAAAATAGAAGAAAAGCAACAATCACCAATACTCTGACGCTTCCCCGGCAACAGTGCCAAAAATATGATAGGCTCCAGTATTGCAGCAATAATGCTGCAACTCCTGGGACTCCCTTCTTTACTTTTATCAACCTGGCTGTTCGTAATAAACTTGGAAGTGATGGTGCTGTATGCACAAGTACTAGCTCTTGCCACAGTTGTCACTTGGTCAGCTGGCACAAGTCCCCTAGGGGCTTAAGCCAACCTCTATGAGATCTTAGAAGAAGCTTTTAATTGATGGATGAAAGCTAACTCAAAGGAAGCTAATCTACTTGCGAAAAGAGATTGAAAAATTGAAGGAAAGCGCAAACCCTAGCAAACCCTAATTCTACCAGCTAGTCCTACTGATGCAAAGATGAGAATGCAAACTACTGAAAGAGATACCATTAGTTCTATGAAGGTAAAATACATGTGTTTAGACTACCTTTGTCCTAAGCAAACATCTTTTTGAATTTTTGATTAAGTTGTCAATTTCATCATGCATATGCTTGAACTGTGCTTTACTGTGCAGGGGTGGATCAAGGAGGAGAAATGCTTGGAAAAGGTTGGAAAGGTTCAAAGAGGGTCTAAGGAGTCCCTAACACCCTTCCAGAGAGTTTCACAAAGTTTGGATATCAAGAAACCTCATTTGTGAGCTTCTACAGGAAGTCTGCAGGGGTTCTACAGGATGTTCATAAATTTCTACAGGATGTTTGAAAATTGGTTTTTAGAGGATGGGCGAGTGAGGGAAGATGCATGAATGGGTCTGGAGGTAGGATAGGGGTCTAAAGTGGCCTAGGGACTGGTGGATGGAGTGGTGAGAAGGTGTAGAAGGTTGACTTGGCTTGAAGAAGGCTAAGGCAATGACTGAGCAAGAAGGCAGGGTTACGTGGAAAAAAGGACAGATGGGAGACGAGGAACTCAGCTAGGAGATGGAACAGGTGGCTCAGATGACGCTTTGGGTGGATGAAAGAGTGGAGGAGATGCCCTGCACGGTGTACTTCAACCAAATCAACAAAGTCTTGCAAATGATCAAAACCTGAGCTAATCTAGTCTACCTATCAAAAGCATGAATGAACAATAGCTGTATTGGAGAGAAAACCATGTACATCAACTATGCAGAGAAACATTTCAGAGCTCTAAACTCATAACTAACTTCTGTAAAGGAAAAAAATACACTAAGGATTGCATGGTCAAGCAAACTAGTGTTAATGTTGGGGCGACACTTTTTCTTCAATTCCAGCCCCTGATCCAATAAGGATGAGGTGAAACCGAGAGTGTGGTTGTCCCTTTTCTTTGAAGCTTTTTCTATTATTATCCTACCAAAACACCTGAAGCAATTCCATTCATAAACAGTGATCTATCCAAGCAACATGACTAAATCTGCCTAACATAAATACATTCAAATGCATAAAGGGAAACAACGATGCATAAAGGAAAAGTAACAGTACAGAAAGGAGACCCTAGGCTCTCAAGTTGGGCCCAACCCTGAGAGCTATGGCTCCTATGGAAAACTCAGATTTGATATAAAATCGAACTGCTTGTCATTATCAAAAAATAATCATAAGAGTGATGCCAAAAATGGCTACAAAAGAACAAAGTAAATCTAGCAGCACTAAGGTGCAAAATACACAATGGTTTCAAAAGTCTCTTACGAAGGCTGAGGCCTCAATATTTATACATCACGAGGGACCTAGCTGGCCTCCTCAATCTGTGGAACTCGGTTGTCCAAACTGTGAGTTAGACAATCGCTTCTAAAATCTACTTGGCTGACTTCTAGATTTGGCTTTGGTGGTCTTTGGAGCTCGGAGTTGGGGGTGAAGATCCCGAGGAAGGGTTATTTAATGCCATAGACAACCCCCTTCGAATCCTCACCTCACGCTTGGCTGTCTTTTAGCCCATCATTGCTCGATTTTTCTCCAACATGTGTCAGAAAACCTGAAATAAGCACGTGTTAGCCACCTAGGAAGAGTGACTACCCTTATTCGTACAAATGACATAAACATACTGAAAATAATGTATAAGCTATGGAAAATGAAGGATTTGAACAAGGACTGAACAAGGATAATTAGGCCAAATGAGCCCAACAAGTTACCAATTTTGGGGCTCATCACCAAGAAAAATCTAGGGACCCAAAACTAAAAATTCCACTTGATGTACTCTTCAAGTCTCATGGAATTCCTACCCAATCTACATTGGTGAAGCCAAACAACTTCACTCCCTCTGTTCGTCTATACCAAATTCCAAATTGGAAAGTGGTTCGGAGGTATCATAGAACATTCTTAGATTCCCTCCAAAATAGTTTTGTTGGACTAACCATGGCTTGACGCAGCTGGTTGAATGCAAAGCACATGCCTGGTCATGTGTTCACAAGATACATGAGTGAACCCACCAACTACTGGTAAACAGTCACATCCACTTCCTCACCTGAAGTGGCATCCTCTTTCATCCAGTTGGTCTCTAGTGGAGTCTTCATGGGTTTGTACCTATCCATGTGAAACCTAGGAAGTATCATGTTGGCATACTTTCCTTGGGAGATAAATAGTTCCCGTCACCTTACCATACTTCCAATCTAAGGAATTAGTGCATGAGGCCCATGTCCTTCATCTCAAACTCTCTTGCAATGTACTCCTTGCAATATCTAATTAGATTATCATCACGAGTCAAAATTAAGTCATCAAAATATAAAACGATAGTAAAAAATTTAATTACTACCAAAATATGATAGAGGTTTTCATCGACTTCACGTTTGGTGAAGCCAAAATTAGTGAGATAGTTGTCAATCCTGGTGTACCAAACACAGGGTGCTTACTAGAGACCATACAATGCTCACTTGAGTCTGCACACATGATACTCTCGACCGAATATCTCAAAGTATTCTGGTTGCTTGATACTTACCTCCTCCTCAATAATGTCATTGAGGAATCTTGTTTTGATACCCATCTAGTGGATCTTCCCCCCCATCTATGCATACAAAGAAATGATTGATCTGATGGATGAATACCTTGCTAAAGGAGAAAATTTCTCCTCATATTCAATCGCCTCAACTTGAGAGTACCCCTTGGCCACAAATATGGCATTGTAATTTTCTGCAGTTTTTTTCTCCTACATTATTCACCTTGAAGATTCATCTAGAACCCACCACTGATTTATCTACCAGTCTTGAGACCACTTCCCAAACACTATTTTTTACAATGGATTCGTACTCTTCCACCATTGCATCAACCCATACTGGTTCTCTACTACTTCATCGAAATAGGATGGCTCAATATATACTAACTTAGCTATTAGATCTATGTAGCCAATGTACCAATTTGGTGACCTTCTTTGCCTATGCTGATAATTAAGGAGCACCCAGATTCTCCCTTGCATCCTGCACAAGTCTCTCATCTCCCCTATTTCTCTTCCAACCTTCTCCAGATGGCTTTTCTTGAGTGATGGTCTCCACTCTCTACTCCCCAACTCATGATTTCTCCACAACATATTGAGGCTCCTCCAGAAAGCTCCTCCTCTTATGGGAGCCTAAGCTCCCTCTCAAGAGAGCATCACATGTCTTTGTCTTCATCAAATTTTACATCCCTTAGCACAAATTCCATTCTAAGGTATGGGAAATACACACAGTAGTTGTGGGGAGTTTTTGTGTGACCCAAAAATACCCCCAACTCTTTTGTTAGCTCTATATTCTTCCTTGATTCTTTGTAGACATGGAAATAAACAAAGACTCCAAAAATATTGAAGTGTGACACATCTGGCTTCCTCCCTAAGAAAGCCTCCTCCAGTTTGATGATAGCAAGAATCTAATGAGGACTCCTTTTTTACAATTAGACCATTGTATTGCATGCTTCATCCCACAAGTGTAGAGGTAGCCTTTGGTCATGCAACGTCGCCCGTGCTACTCCCATAATTCTAAGGCTCTTCCTCTCAGCCACCCCATTTTATTGTGGGTTTTGGGGTGCTATCAACTCTCGTTGAATGCCTTATTTTGCACATTTTTTTTAAATCATTCGACATGTACTCACCTCCATTATCATTCTTGGGAGCCTTCACCTTCTTACCCGTTTCTTTCTCCACAAGTTCTTTGAACTTTAAGAACTTGGAGGGTATCATCCTTCTTCTGCATGAAGAAGATCCAACACTTCCGCGAGAAGTCATCAATGAAGATGAAAAATACTTGTTCTTGGTAGTGGAGGATATCAATAAAGGTACACAAACATCAAAGTGGATCATGGAAAGTTGCTTTTGTGTACTTCCCCAGGGTACACACTTTGCATGTGTCCTATTGCTCTATTGATCCTTTGGGGAGGCCTGTGGTAATTTGTTGCATGATAGTCAAATAACCACAATGCAAATGGCTAAATCTTTTATTCCAAAGTTCATCAAAATCATAATTATGGACCTTCTCCACCTTTGTGCTCAATGTAGAACAATCCTCCACATCTAGCTTGTAGAGGTTATTCACACCAACCCTACTTTTCTTCACTTGTCTTGTTGCTACTTGTCTCAAGAATTCCTTTCCTTGGATGAATATCACATAATAATTACGGTCTTCCAAAACTTCAACGGAGACAAGATCCTTCTTCATACCCAAAAGCCTGAGAGGGGAGCCTGACTCCCTCTGAAAGGTGAATGTACCAATCTCAGTCACACTTTACCTTCCATCATCTCTCATCCAACGATGTGAATATGGAGATCCTTCTCCTCCGAATCACTGAAAAAATATATATTCCACGTCATATAGAATAAGGAATTGTTGTCGAGGTACCACACACTTCCCATCACTATGTTGGCCATGCATGCAATGAGAGTAAATTCAATCTCAAACCGTGAAGCCAAAGATTCAACTACCACTCCTCTTGAGTTAATCTTGGTTTTCTTCTTGTGTGGACACTTCATGGCATAGTGCCTAAATTCATGACAGTGAAAGCACTTGATTATGGAGAAGTCTTTCTTCTTGTACCCTTGACTAGATTCTGCTTTAGATTTGGATTTCTTCCCTTTCCCTTTCTTTGCCTTACCAGCCAAGGAATAATTCTCTTCATCCTCGCTCTTATATGAAGTCATGTTTCTAATATTTTGCCTTATTTTCTCCTGTACCAAATCAGACCATAGGTGTTCTCAATTTGGTAGTTTTGCCCTCCCATTCACCGAATCTTGGTAGTTGTGCCAACTCTTTAGAACGCCTAGAAAGGATAGGCTAACCAGATCATCCTCTGCACCAACTAGACCAAGTTCATCACAACATTGTGTGAACCTGCTTAGTTACTGTGGAATGGTCTCGTTCTTCTAGATCTTGATATTTCGAAGCTTGTCCTTGAGAACCAGCTTCATGTGGTCACTACTGTTCTGGAACAGACCTATCAATGCCTTCCACATTGCATATGGAGTCTCTTTCTCATGGATATTTGAGATAATATGGTCTTGTACTCCCTCTGATATGATTCTCCTCACCTTGGCTACACACTTATTCCATTCTGCTACATCTTGAGCATCAAATGTTGTTGGTTTCGGAATATCATTATCAATAAATTCCTTCAACCCATTATCTTCCAGAACTTCCTCCATGCAGTCCTTCGAAGCAACATAATTTCAGATTCCCTCAAGGTCATACTCTTGCCTTAATCCACTTAATGTCATCCTTCTAGCTTTAAATAATTGATCCTGCAAATTCAATCCTCCTACAATAACAACTTCAAAATATTTTCTCTAAAGTGAATCCAGCTCTGATACCATGTAGAAATTAATGTATAGATACAAAATGACTCATGAAATTTACTAATTCACAATATTTGAAGCTACTCTACTAATCTGCAGAAGTTAATTCACCCTCTAGAACACAAATCATAAACATGCAAAATGAAACATCACACATGCACAAATATTTATCTAGGGGAAAAAACTGCTCAAAACCCCTTACTATCTATATTTCTTTAATCGGAGAATAGAGATGAAATGTATATGCTTGCTCAAGCTTGAGAAAACCTTGCAAGTGTATAGTCTATCCCTCTACTTGACTAACTGACATTGGCCAACACTTAGCCAATTTTCAAGCCTTCCAAGCTCCTATTTCCTTCTGTTTGTCCTTTAGTAAATTGGCCCCTATTATTTAGGAATTTCCCATTATTTGATTGTGCAATTCCCTTAGGTCCTTCCACTAACTACATGCACCACCTATACACATTCGAATATGCTACAACTAATAGTACACTTCCTTGGAATCTCCATCTCAACTGGGTAAGTCAAATTATATACATGCAACAATTATTTTGGGATGATTGATTAGTTAATTGGTTTATCACTGACTTGCGTTGAAGTTCCACCTCCAAAACTTGACCTCCACTAGTTCTTTTAACAACTAGAACTAGTTAAACTAACAATAACTCAAATTAACTAAAATAGTTTGATACAAATTAGAAATCAAACATATTGAACTAAACTCAAGCTTCCCAAACTCGAATTAACTATGTTAATGTTAGAAAAATACTAAGAGGGGAGGTGAATCATTATTTTAAACTACTTAAAATTTTCTCTTCTTATTCAGATTTCTATATGTGACTATTATGAAGTAAACATGGATATGTATGTGACTGTGATGAAGACATCTAATGTATATCCAGTTAACTAATTTTTTTAGTTAATTCACCATCTGTTTGACTTGAACTAGTAATTCAATACTTCATTAAACATTAACTAAATAGTAATTATGTGCAGTAAGAACAAAATATATCATCACACATAAGCAACACATGAATCCTAGGATTATTAGGTTGAAACCTAATGTGGGAAAAAACCATTGATGTTTTTGTCCATGTCTTCTTCTTTTATTATAAAGAGAAATTTCTTACAATACTTGTACTAGCGCCGACTCATACTACTATGCAGGGACCCACCAGCATAAGGCTATAGCCTTCTCTCGTTTTCCAACTTCTACTAGGAGGGAGCTAAAAACCCCTTATCCTCTGTTCTTTGTCAATTGCTTTTTAGAATGTTTGAAACTGGATCCATTCCAAATATCAAACAACAATATTGAAACCAACAATCTACCAAGTCACTTAATCACTGAACCAACTAAATCCCTAGGTCAAACATAGAAATAACTTGTTCAAACAACCAAACCAACTTATATCACTATATACCCATTCATTAGAATACCAAACCACATATTGTTTATCACTGAAACTAGATTCGGTCACTACAAAATTTGTCTAAACACATGTATTAATTTATACACTACTATTCTTACTCACACCTGTGTATGCATATGTTTCCCCTTAAGCATACTCAAGTAGAGATCTCAAAATATTGATAGCTAAATTTGTATCACTATACCATTGAATCAATCACCCAAGAAGATACTGAAGCCAACATAAATCACTGAACCAAAAATGGATTATCATCTAGCAACATCATCACAAGTCAATACTTTACTTCATAATCAATTCAGGCCAAGCAATACTATCAAATCCAGATAAATTTAAGAAACTTCATCGACATACAACAAAAAACATAAAAAAAATAGATCAACCATTATCATCAACTCATATTACAAAACCATAGTAGATATACAAGACTCTTATCAATCACTTCCATGTATGTACGTGCCTTTTATACCTGACATATGTCTATTTCGTGGAATCTATACGTGACTATCCAAAATCATATTTGTGTATGTATGTGATTTTTCTTAAGCACACCTATGTACAGATCTGTATTTACTGATTCAAACCTTCGATGCACATCAAAACACCTATCAAACCCAAATCTCGGCACACACCATAACACATAAACATCATAAAATAATCATCACAGTTCAACACATCATAAGCAAATTATTCAACATATATTCATTTTAGATCTAATAGATCTAATCCATGAACATACTCCTTGGCGCACACTTATTTCAGATCAAACCAATCATCAAAAACCCAATACATGCACCCCGAGCACTTTGATCTCCATTTCATTATATGGATTAGGCCTCAGCTAATACTTTAGGGAAATTCTATGGTTATGCTTATGGTATTATTTGATGGGATCAAATATTCATTGTCATGCTCATTACTATGGGTCAATACCATTGTAAAGATCCATGGTATTGAGAATAATATGGTGCATAAACTGTACGTGACTTTTCTTCACCATACCACGCATATGTATGTGGCCTTTTTCACAAGACCTGTGTATACTTCTTAAAAATAATCATCTTTATCATTCCCTTGTCTCTGAACTAATATTCCTTTTTCCAATACTTTTGTCACATATGTGCTGGCCTTAATACTTATCCTTATATTATTATGTTGACATCTTTGTTAAGTAGGTTTCCATCAAGGAAAACACATTTGTCATAATGCCAACAATATCTCCCTTTGGACTTGATGGCAACCACTTTGGTATTTGGTCACCACCACCTGTAGATACCTTTAAACAAATCTATAGATATACCAAGTTTCTCTCCCAAGTCACCAAGCATTCTCCAAACACCAATCTTCTCTCCCCCTTTGAAATCAAGGGAAAAGGTTTGACCAATTTTAAAATCCCTTTCTTGAAATGAACATTGTAGATCTAATTTGTTGAGTATGAACACTGAATACTAACCGTGCTCACCTTGAGCACATGTTGGATTTTTTGAAGATATACAAGTACATGAATTTATGAATCAACCAGATATGACCTTTCCTATTACAAATGACTCATGTTCACACAGATCACCCAACATAGGGGGGTTACATATGTGACTCAACATTACATCACATCCCAAAATGATGGGATTACATGACTTGACCACAATAGTCCATACATGAATGAATTTTATAATGATGTATAACATAGGTATTTACATTACCTTTACATCAAGAGACATATATGAAATTTATAACTAAAAAAAATACCTCAATAATACCATGACAGTCATCAACAACTATCATACACCATATAGGATTTTCACCATAAGCATTAAGTGTGAAAACAAACACTTCAACAACATATGTGTCTTTAGAAGCATCATCCATGATATATACCTATCCAAAATTCTAAAGAAATCACAATGCCTACAATTCACTATTAGAAGCATAGCCCCCCTGAACCTATGCCAACTATTCAATGTTGGATTTGATCACATTAACTTAGGCCATCAAAGTATCTTCATCAATTAGTAAGTTCATCAAAGAACCAATCTCATATTGTAGCAACTCCCATCATAAGAAAACATCACTTCTAAGTAGCACCAATCAACATCAGGACTAGAATCCCAAATAATAATTGTCTGGAGCATATCAGAGCCTTTCCTTTAGTTTGTCCCACTATTTCTTCATCATAAAGAAACACATGCAACTGTCTAGATTAGAACTCACATATATACGTGATTGTCTTTCATAATATCTGTGTACAAAAATAAAAATATTGAATTTTTCATAACCACAGCTCCCCCTGAGCCTGTACTGTCTTTACATGTTCACTGTTACTACATTAGATTGAATGTCAGTAATATAAGAAACATTAATATCAAAATACCCATGGGAGACATCATAAAAACAACATATGTATTACTGCCCCTGAATATGAAAGATCTGTTAGAATAATTAATGAAGTGATGAAGCAGAGACCACTCCTAGTTTATGTCTAAGATATTCAAAGGAATCACATGGAAGAGGCTTGATAAATATATCTGCAACTTGTTCCTTTGAGGTAACATACTCCAGTTTGACCTTTTTTTCATTTACCTGTTCTGTCAGAAAGTGATATTTTATTGGAATATGCTTGGTTTTTGATTGCATGACAAGATTTTTAGAAATACTTACTGCACTAGTATTATCACAAAAAATAGGTATAGGTTGAGGATAAGTGATTTGAATATATTGTAATGTTTACATTGTCCATAGAAGTTGAGTACAACAAGATGCAGTAGTAACATATTCTGCCTCAACAGTAGATAAAGCAATGAAGCTTTGTTTTTTGCTGAACCATGATACCATGTGGGATCCCAAATAGAATGCTCCTCCACTACTACTTTTCTGATCATCAATATTACCTGCCCAACCTGCATCTGTGTAAAAATGAAGAGAAAAATATACATTTTTAGGATACCATAGACCATAATCTTGAGTTCCTTGTAGGTACTTGAATATTCTCTTTATTGCATGGAGGTGAGTTTCTTTAGGATTTGGTTAAAACCATCCAACAATCCCAACTGCATGCATGATGTTTGGTCTTGTGCCTGTAAGGTAGAGAAAGCACCCCATCATAGATATGTATTCTGGTTGATTTACTGAAGGAGAATCATCATGTGAATGAGGTTACAACCTATTACCATTGATGTGCATACATGTTTACAGTTTTCCATTACATACTTCTTTAAAATATGCTTGAGGTACTTAGTCTGCGAGAGAAAGATTCCATTCTTTTCTTGCTTAACTTGAAGACCAAGAAAGTATGTTAGTTCACTGAGTACTGACATTTAAAATTCTTGCTACATGACTGAGATAAGTCTTTGACTCATATAATCTTCATTTCTTCCAAATATGATGTCATCTACGTAAAAAAAAACTATTGAAAGCTTACCATCATCCATCTTTATATATAGATTTCTATCTACAT
Source organism: Pinus taeda (assembly GCA_000404065.3). Classification (NCBI taxonomy): domain Eukaryota; kingdom Viridiplantae; phylum Streptophyta; class Pinopsida; order Pinales; family Pinaceae; genus Pinus; species Pinus taeda. The sequence goes on from APFE030618423.1 coordinate 100,232, forward strand.
ATCCCTTAGTGAAACCTTGTTGTTGAATATATCTAGCAAGGTGATAATACGATGTACGAACAACTTGTTTTAGCCCATATAATGCCTTCTTGAGTTTGAAAACAAGGCTTTTATCATTTCCTGTAATGAACCCTTCGGGTTGCTCAATATAAACTTCTTCTTCTATGTGCCCATTTAGAAATGTAGATTTAACACCAATTTGATATACTTTAATTTACGAAAGATTAAAAATTCAAGGAACATTCTTACTGCTTCAAGCATGGGTATAGGTGAAAATGTTTCTTCAAAGTCTATTCCCTCTTATTGTGCATAGTCTTTGCATACAAGTATTTCTTTGTTTCTAATTACCTCTCCATTTTCAATTAGTTTGTTTTTGAGTACCCATTTTGTCCCAATAACATTTTTATCATGAGATCTTGGTACTAATTCTCATGTGTGGTTCTTTTCTATTTGGTCTAGTTCTTCATCCATAACCTTAACCCAACATTCATCTTTTCTAGCTTGATTTAAATTTTGTGGTTCAATTGTGGATAATAAGGCTAGATAACTAGAAGTTCCAACAAGAGTTATTCTAGTTTGTACTACAACTTCCTTATCACCTATAATTTGAGATTCTAGATGGTTTTTCTCAACATACCTTGATGGAGTCTTCTCTAATGATTATGTACTGTCAATTCCTTCTTCTGATGCTTCATTGATTCCTTCTCCAATATCCTTTTTGGTACCTGTGGATGCTTAATCAATCACAACATCAATGCATTCAACAATCTTTTGAAGTTTTTTATTGTAGAATTTATATTCTTTGCTTCTAGAGGAGTGTCCAAGGAGAATTCATTCATTTGCTCTAGCTTCAAACTTTCCAAGTTTATCATCATTATTCTTTATGTAGCATTTGCTTCCAAAGGCTCTAAAATGCTTGAAAGTTGGAGGTTTACCAGACCATAGTTCATTAGGCATTTTCTCATTGTTTACCCAAATATGAACTTTGTTGAAGATATTTACTTCTATATGTGTTCCTTCCCCCCATAAGGTATGAGGTGTTCCAGAATCATCAATCATGGCACGTGCCATTTGTTGGATTGTTTTGTTCATTCTTTGTTCCACTCTATTTTGTTAAGGATTTTTAGCTATAGAAAACTGCTTCTTGATTCCATGTTGTTCACAAAAGTTGAAAAACTCATCTGATATAAATTCTCCTCCTCTATCAAATCTAAGACATTTGATTTTCAAATCTAACTCATTTTCTACTAGAGCTTTGAATACTTTAAATTTATCAAATGCTTCATCTTTATGTTTTAATAAGCCAATCCAAGACATACGAGTAAAATCATCAATGAATAATATGAAGTATTGTTCCCCCCTAGGAGACTTCTTTCTCATAGGACCCCATAATTCAGTATGAATAAGTTCAAGTGGCTTACTTGAAGTACATTCTTTGGCATTAAACTACACCCTAGTTTTCGTACCAGATGTACATGATTTTCATATGGTACTTTTTGGTAGATATATGTTAGGCAAGTCACAAACGACTCCCATTCTACTTGAATTATGCAGTTGAATTAAGATTAGGTGTCCCAATATTCTATTCCAGATCCATATTTATTCTGATTTTCTCAAGTAACAATGTTCTAAACTGCCTTCCAAGACATAGACATTACCTGGAGTTCTAGTTCCCTTTATTATGATCTTACCTATATCGACATTTCATACCACACAATTCTTTGATATGAAAACCACCTCATTCCCTTGATCACACATATGAATAACACTCAATAAGTTATGTTTTATTCCATCAACAAATAAGACATTTACAAATTTAACCTTTTCTTTTAGCAAAATAGATCATTTTCCTTCGATAGTAGCAAGTGAATTATTTCCAAATGTTACATTCTTTTCTTTATTTATTACATTAAAGGACAAAAACTTATTTTTATCACTTGTCATATGTTTTGAACATCCACTTTCAATGTACAATGTATTTTCTTGATCCGCTACATATAAATCTAAACTGCAATTCTCATATTCTATGGTTTTCTTTTTCCATACCTTAGATGTTTTTTTTTCATTCTAAAGAGTGGATCATATCTTTTTCTGCATTCAGTTTCTCTATGCCAAAATTTATTTCAGAGGGAACATTCAGATTCATCTTGAAGAGGTGAGAAGGTATTGTAAGAGTATTTCTTTCACCCATTCTCATTCTTTGGTTTTCTAGCTTCTCTAGTTGTTATCGCTCTAAAATTTCCCTAGGGTTGTCATGAAAGAAATAATAGAGGTAACCACAAAACTATTTTTGAGATCAGGATATAGCCTTCCTAATGCTCAGAGAGGGCTCTCTCTTAATGATTTTTTTTTTTTATTTAATTGACTTTAGGCTAGTTATTTAAGCTTAGTTGGTTTTTGATTTGATTTTGTGGTGGAATCACTGATTTATATGCATAGATAAGTGTTTTTTTACCATTGGGCCATGGAGTCCAAATGTCAAGAAAACAAGACTAAATCAAGTTCTAAAGATAGTGTTCACAGGGCAAGGTAGCTGAGTAATTTCAGTTCTTTTAGGCTGGATGGTGAAGTGGTTTTTCAACCGGGGTCAAGAAGCAGTCAAGGATTCCTTAAACCAGATAATGAAGGAAATGAAAGAGGTCAATCGAAACTAGGGAGCAATGAAAAATTCCCTACTCTGGATATCAGAAGAAAATCTAAAATGAATAAATGTTCAAGACAGAGTGTACTTAAACAAATTCTAAAGTAAAATTCTAGTTATTTCATTTAAATTTGAAAATATGTATGGATGTGAAAAAAATTAAGAAGATAACAATTCAAAAAATGAAAGATACTTCACTGAAGTGGCCCAACACATGAAGCGCGTAATGCAATGCCTTTATTACTCAGTCTAGTCTGTTGACTTGAAAATGATTACAATAAACCCTCAGGTTTTTAGATCAATGTAACTATAGAAATGTTCAGCAATCCACCCCCTATGCTTTGAATTATGAAGTATTTATACAAAAAATAGTTACAAAATATCCCAAACTGTTTCAGGAATTATTCAAGGAAAATAAATATCTTCATGCAAGAAGATAGAGACACCTAGGAAACTAAAAGGCTAGCTATCCCTTTTTTCACGACTTTGCTATTTTATGCTTTGATCTTTTGTTGATTTCTCTCCTTTGTTGTTTCTCTACACTAGTCGTTCTTTTACTTTGCCTTTTAACTGATACTCTTTTACTTAGCTGAGCTGATGTTTTTTTTCACTGCTATGTATTCACTGTTTACCTTGCTTTTTCATAGTAAATCATTCAATTTTTACCAAGTCTTTGTATCTGGTAATTTAATATTCACCATTCTTCTATAGACTTCATCAGCTTCTGTGTATTTTGCAAAGGTGGGCTTGTTTACAAAAAGATGTTTTACCTCATGCTGGAGGTAAAAGAGGTTCTCAAAAGTCTAGTAAAGAACCTTTCTTGTAGGCATCCCTTTCATGGAGGAACTATTGGCTTGCTCCTTTGCCACTTCTCTAATTCTCTTGTCATAGTCTTCATGTGGCATTAACCTGTCATTTATTACCAATGGATTAAGCAGACCTTTCTACCTCAAAGCATCAAATTTGACCATGTACCTGCCTATAGCTAGCTCCATTGTTTTGCATTTGTCCTCAAGTTGCATCATCAGGTTCCTCCTAGTGATTACCTTATTCACCTCCAGTATAGTGCTAGTTCTGTCACCTATACCAAGCTCTTGAAATTCATATTTATTCTTCAAGTTAAGGAATTGGATTATTCTTGAGGCTTCTTTTAGCATATTTTCAAGTTTGGCCTTAACCCTTTGAATTGCTTCACCAACCTCTTTAACCAAATCATTTTGTTCAAAGATCACCTATATAGATGGCCAAATATCATTGACTGAGTCAATGATATTGGCCCATAAAAGTTGTTTTTCCTGGGCTAATGACTCCTTCAGTGTTAATTCCTTCTCCAAATTCTGTATCATTTCATTCAACCTATTTTTCTTTTGAATTTCATTCTTATGCATGGTTTGAGCTAGTTTCTTCTCATCCTATAGAATTTTCATTTGTTCCTTAAACCTATTTATTTCTGTGGTTTGGATGGACATGTCCTCCATGGCCTTGATCAATTTAGCTTCTTCATCACTAAGATGAGCTGCTGTTGTTGTTGAACTTGTTGCTGAAGTAGTTGTTGATGTAGTTGGAAGTGTTATAGCTAGTGGAGCTGTTGGGGCCAATGAAGCTGCCAAAGTAGAAGGAACCATTGTAGTAACTATAGAAATAATAATAGTAGTAGCTGTCTCAATGCTGGCTTGTTTCAGCTGTATTAAATTGTCCAATTCATTCTCCATTTCTTTTAATTGAGCATTTACCTGGATAATGAGGTCCATCATCTCATCTTTCTAGCTTTGGCTCTCTAGGACCTCCTTGGCCTGTGGATGTTCCAAAGAGGGTAACTTCAATTGCTTCTTTAAAGTAGCAATATCTTCATTTTTCTTCTTTATTAGTTTTTTGTAGCCTTGATATCATTTGGATTATATCCAATTTCAATAACCAAGTTCTCTAGTGACTTGATTCTATTATCCTTTGCCTGTGATGATGATTTCTCTAGCTTAAACTATGTTTTGATGTTGTCTAGAGAGTTTTGAAGTTTTTGAACACTCATGGCCTTGTTGGTCATTGTTGAGTATATCATTTCACCATCCTACTTATGGAATTCAATTTGATCAATAAGGTGAACATCAATGGCAAAAAATTCAAACTCTATCTTCCTGTAGTCTGCTAATGATTTAGGCTACTGGACTGTAGGCTGCAAAAAGGTCATTTTCATTTTACCAGTTTTAATATCAAAAGCTGACATCAACCTATTCTGATTGCCAGGAGTCTGTTTGAAGTACTGGGCATATGCTTGAGCTTTCAATTCCTCATTTCTTAATTTGATCTCCTTATACTTCTCCTTTATGTCCATTTCCTCATCCATTGGTTTGCTTGATAATGAAACCCCTATGCTAAGATGTTTCTGAATGCTCTGAGTATTAGAGGTGGATGGTTGATGAGTTTCCTATGAAACTAATGGAGTTTTATTTTCTCTGACCCCTGTATTTGTGTTCGTGATTCGAAATGTCTTTACTGCCTCAATGAGCTCTTCTTTCTCTTCTTTCTCATTTACAGGATTTAGTTTGGGATTTTTCGTGCACATGATTTCAAATCTGTCATGTGTTGTATCTATGCTTGAGCAAGAACCTTCTTCCCTAGTCCTTTTTGTACTTTTGTCTTGCAGGGCTGGAGTATGCAGAATAGAACTAGTATCCATCCTTTTCTCCATTTCTATCAAGGTATTTTCCAACCACTCTGACTGGTTGGCATACTTTTCAATGTCTACCCTGGATTCATGCATAAAAGGGCTCAATTTGAATTTGAGCCTTAGTTTGTTTATGACTCCTAAAGGGTCATACTTCCATTTAAAACTGCTACTGAACTTCATTTCCTCTAAAAACTTCTTTGCTTCTTCTCCAGCCTCCCTATTATTACAGATAAAAGGACCAAGCTGGTTCTTTATCTTGAATTTTGTTTTCTTCCTAACTGATAGAAAATTCACATCATCTGAGTTTATAATCTGCCTGATATATTCTAATGCAAATATCCTCATGGGAAGATATTTGGGCATCTTATAGGAAGTGAGATCGCATCCATATATTCTAATTTCAGTATGGTCTTGGTATAGATACTAGTCTCCTATTATATTGTTCTTAGATAATTGAAAAACTCTTTTTATCTCATCGCTCATCCTGTGTTGATTGCTACTAGTTAGCATATTTACAACTGGATGCACAAATAAATCAATGAACTCTTTGTAACTAAAAATAGTGGAATAATTTTGGATTAAGGGTGTCCAAAAGATGACTGATCTAGGATGGCCCTGTTGACATCGCCAATTTTCGCTATCCCAACAAGGGGAACTAACCTGATCACAAACCCCAATTAGATCTACTTTCGTTTGGGATGGCTAGCACCAACGGGTTTTAAAGGATCCCGTAAATAGTTAAAGGTGTTGAGAGATTGCTTCCTTAAGGAAGACTTCAATTAAATCAACAAAATAAACAACTAACCTATATGTATCAAATCCTATCTACACTACTTCTCCCTACTTGAGCTAGTCCTAACTATCCTAATCTATCCTACAGGAGCATAACAAAAAGAGGTTAAACATCATATATCGATTCCAAGTCCAAATGAATCAATTACTGGTTCACATAAGAACAACGTTGTATTAAATCCTAATTGAAATCCAATTACTTATATAGGAATACACATTCCTGTCCATACAAATAACACTTGCAACTTATGTCTAACAAAGTTTTGAATCAGCAACCTTTCATGAGTTAAGCATGCTATTGAATTATATTCGAATAACCAGGAATAATCATGAACTGTATGTTATCAATATGCACAAAGGAAAACACATTTATCTCTATGCCAGCAACAACACCCTGATTCTAAACATATGAAAGAGAAAGAAAATATATCTAAAACATAAGGCTCCTTTTACACCCAAATAGTCTACTTTATTCATAATAAATCAAAAGCTATTCTACCCAAAAACAAGTCCTCCCCTCATCTCCGAAGGTAATATTTATGCCCAAGCCACTGACCCTCGGTCTCCCTCTTAACGTTTCACCTGCCTTCTCTTTTCAATTCACAAATTAGAATATACAATTGTAGAACAGTCGGTGTAACCGCTGACACGTAAAGGCCACATTTTCCGGAGCGTTTCATTTTCTGGGGAAATGAATAGATGCCGATTGAAAGGAGGAGGTATGCATGTCATTTCTTCATGATACGGCTCGAGACTGCATAACCTTTGAAAGACATAGATAACACATGGAAACATGACTGCCAACACCCAATACAAATCTTTAAATAAAACATATCCGCATATATAACCTCATTAGACCCGCTCATGCATATTTTATCTGGAGCCATACTTTATGCTTATGCATCCGTTCTTCGACCTCACTTGCCTTCTCTTGGTCCTCGCCTACAGAGATAACCAGCATCAGCTATACTTATGAAAATATGCTAGAAATGCTTAAAAAACACAAATCTTTCCTTCATTAAATGTTTATAACATCAAAAGGAACAAGTGTGAAAGAATCGTCCCCTAGTTTTTAATTCACGCATTGATTAAGTCCCGCAAGCGTAAATCTGATTTACATTGAAAATCGTCGCATAACACATAACCGGATTTGAGATCCGGACTTGAAATACTATATACCCAGTCATAGTTGTCGGCAGGTCCGGTATATCAAAGTGCACCTTATATATAACCCTTGGGTTCCACCGATTGTGATATGCGATGGGGATTTGGACCCGATACATATATATATATATAATATATATATAATATATATATATATAATATATATATATATATAATATATACTATATATAATATATACAATATATAGTGGTATAAAGCATCGGTTCGTAGCACGTGGTGCACCATATATATATAGCCCTTAGACCCAATCCCAATTTGATATGCAATGGGGCTTCGAACCTGATATTATATATATATAGAATATAATATATATATTATGGTTAATAATGTCATCGGGTGCGGAGTATAGCAGTGAACATTATGCCTTAGTGTTGATTGTGATAGGCAAAAAAGGGTGATTTATGCGTGTTTGTGAAGCATTTCCATTGTAAAGAGTTATAATGGAAATAAAGGTGCGATAGAAGGTTTTTGAGGGTTGAGAAAGTCTCGATGGAGGATATGAATGAAGGGCTAGAAAGGGTTATAGATTAATCATGCGGTAGATATTTATTAAGGGGGGCTTAAACATTAGGAATTGAAGATTTGACTCGGCAACGAGTTAAAGTCTCTGGAATAAAATAGATCGTTCGAAGAGGTGAAAGATCAACTTTTAGGGGGCCCATTCAACTTGCTACCAAGGCAGGTTTTAATAGGGTGGTGGTTGTGGCCACAACAAATGGCGAACTGCTGGGCGAACCAGTTATCTTTGTTTCCAAATAAACCTTGGGTCAATAGAACATTAGGGTGTTAAGATAAATTTGAAATGCAAATTGTATAGATGGATAGACATGGGTTCCACTTCAACATTAATTGCTACAAGGGGAAAAAATACAAATAGCTTCTACCTACTAATAGGGCTTTGACAGGCATTCTCCAATGGTAGTATTATGGGATTTATTGACCCTCCTTTACCTATTTTCTACTTTCAAAAGTCCTTTCGGGGCCATCATTGGTCTATCAATACCTATTTAGGTGTGTACCTCAGCTCTTTATCACTCATCAAACTTGATGTAGATATGTTCATCTGCACTTTATATAAGAATTTCAGTGTGTTGATGCCCCGAAAATCATTACATCAACATTGGGGGATAACCACCCGGTCCGGACCTTAATACAGCTCCTTTTCTGTTTGGGATGGTGGCTCCAACTGGATATAATGGGACCAGTTTCCCAACAGTGAATAAAAGGGGGTGAATGAATGATTGGTTTTCAAATAAGTGATAATAAACGAAGGACTTATTCTATGAACGAAAACGTAAATGACTATTTTATCCCAGGGAGCTTCTATTCTTTAAGTGTAATGTTTAATGATCTATGTTTGCTGATAGGCATATAGATGACACTAAGCAATAAACAAAGACATTCATTTAAATGATAATTACTTCGTTCAAATAGTTGAACGAAGTAATTGATAAAACAATATTACACTTCTCTCTTATATTACCGATACATGCATGATCGAAAGAATAGCAAACTGTAAACATCCAATAGTGGAAAGCATAAAGTTTACTGTTAAAATATATTCACATATTCAATAATAGCATAAATGACCAAACAACAATTCATATAAAAGGAATAAATTCAGACATAGATAACAGTACCATATGAGCTGCGAATCATTCCCTACACCAATCACAATTTGAATTCCTTCTTCCGATTCAGAAATACTTTAAAATAAAGGCAATAGTGCACATTCATATCAAAGTTTCATTGTCAAAATTTGGAAAGATTGGTCCAGCCTTCATAAAAGAATATTCTTGAAGTACAATAGTGGAACTTCAAGCTTAAGTCATATACAAAAACTTACGACCCTTTCTAAATGCATGAAAGGGTCTATAAATACTAAACTAAGCTAACAAACTACAAAATTAAAATGCTACTAAATTGGTATAATCCGATCTTAAAATATCACCCCCACAGTGATCTGGAAATCGGCAACGATGATTCATTCTTCTGGCTGTTTGCCCTTTTTCCTGAGTTGGCATATTGCCAGCATTGGCTCCACTTCTTGAGGGCGGCTGAGTCGAGAATTGATTTGAGCAGCATAGGTGGCATCATGTATATCGGGGATGATACACCCGATCGCATCCGTAAGGCATTTGAGGGCGGCTCTCTGACTGTATGGTTTAACTAGGAACAACCAATAGGTGTCCCAAGTTAAACTTTTAATCCCTGAGATTAATTTCCCGTTCTTTTCAAGCTCTTGGTTACATGACTGCTCCAATGTCTTGGCCGATAATAGTTTACCTGGTGTACATTGAGACATCATGTTAGATAAATAGAGAGTGTTATTGATCAAGTCAATTAAATTGCTCGTAGATAACTTGCATTGGGAGACAGCTCTCTCTGCTTTCATTAATTGGGACTGCCATTCTGTGAATAGGATTTCCTTATGGGATTCTAAGATTTTGGGCAAGTTTGTTGCCTTTCCCTCATTAGAGTCCTGCCATGTAAGAAAATCTGTCAAAGTCTCTTCGGCTTGCTCCAAATCCTGCCTGGCATCCACTGACTTATCTATTATAGATGATGTTATGTCGCATAAAGGTTCAACTTGGGTGATTTCATGACATAGCAATCTTATTGCGTTATTAATGCCTTGTTGATTTGCATTGCCTCTGCTCTGAACTCGGCTGGCTGGGGAAGACTCTTGAACCTTTCTACTTGAGCTGATAATTGAGCAATTTGCTCATCTTTTGTCTTTGCCATCTGTTCATTCATCGCCTTCAACTTTGATAATGCCTCGGATAGTTCTTTTTGTCTCTAAATTGCTCCCGAATCGATCCTCTGCTTCTCTTCATGCAACTGTTTATTTAGCTGGTTGTTTAATTGTTGTTGTGTGGACAGTTGTTGTTGTAGCTGTTCTAACTTCTGTTGCTCTGCCGATAGCTGTGCTTGTAATGAAGCGATCACTTGATCCTTTTCCTTCAATAAATTGCTTACCTTCGATGCCTTATCCATGGTGGCTGCCGAATAGGCACCGACATACTGAGATAACTTGGTTAGGTCATCGGAGGGGTCAAATTCCTCTCTCCATACCACATTTGTTGTTATTGTTTGTTCAGGGAACAGAGAAGGTTGATCAATCCTTCTTCTCTTCCTCTGTCGTTTTATCACAGCCCTGTGTTTCGGGCTATAGAAAACATCTAGTGGAGGAATGTCCTCTACTTGCAAAACAATTTGATCGGAGGGGTCTTTTGGAATTGTTTCTACTACTCTACTTGAGGGTGGACCGTTGGTTCCTTTGTTTGGAACCTCCTGTGATGTTGTATCTTGTATATCGGTAGCTTTGGATGTTTCGGCGTCTGTTGAAGTTTAAGATTGCCTATAATGGTATTGAATTGTTGCCATTCTTCAAGCAATTTTTGGATCCACTTGGGTATCCACATTTATTTCTTTTCTGCTCTGCTCCTGCTGCCTTTCCTGTTCTTTCTTTTCTGCTTCATCTCGTTCTCTCCTTTTTGCCTCTTGTTGTTGTTTTCTCTGTGCCTCTTCCTGTTCTATTCTTCGCAGTTCCTCCTTCTCTCTTTTATGGACTTCTTCATAGATTGCGGATGTAGCAGGAGGTTCATTAGTAAGTTGCTACACAGGCTCACTTGATTGAACTATCGAGGCAGTGGCTAACAAATCTAGAGGCAGAGTTTGCAACCTCTGTTCTCTAAGTTTGTTAAATTCTACCAACCCGTCGTCGCGATATCTCATCCTGGCTAGCAGTTGTACCTGAAAGATTGACTCGGCGAAGGAGAACAGGTCATCAAACTCATCTTCCTTGTGCTCGACTTTGGTAAGCTTGGCTTGATCTAGGGCGTTATAGATGATTTTCCTCGGGTCGAAGCATTTAGTGGGCAGAGTGGCGAGACTTAAGATGTTAATTTTTTCTATTTATTTCTTTGCATGTTTGCAATCATGCAGAGTATAGATGCCACACCTAAGAGGAAAAGGAGGCAAAACTTGCTTTTTTGAATTTCTGAGAGTTTTCGTGGCTGAAGCAGTTGTAAGCTGATATGCTATTTCACGAGCTAATAGCTTGTCTGGTATGTATAATGGGAGGACATGAGGTCTGACCTGACTACCGAAAACTTTGACATAGGTAAATGTTTCTTCCCCAAACCAGGTTCCTAGGGCTGTTAAGTCAATTTCAGCCTGAGAGGAGATCTTAGGGGCAGGTTTATCAAAACTTGCATAGTAAAGAGGTAGCATAAATCCATTGCAAAATTGGTATAAATGGTGCTTATAATTAGTTTTCCGTAGCTTCTGGTGGTAAATATGAATACGCATAGGGTCCTGTGGAGTCCATCTCCACCCTAAAATAGGAAACTCGGAATTGAAACAGAGGGTATCCAAAATGTAGGCACTAAAATAGAACGGAGGGATGAACCTATCGGTAACACGAGATTTATTTCTGAATTCAAGAATAGCCATGGCCAACTTATCCGACAATATATTCCCCCAATCCATAATTTCACTATTACATGTTGCTTCTATCAAAGGAACCATTTCTATAAAAAACTTCGAAGAATCATGCAATCCCCATAGTCGGCACATCATGGCTCTAGCAGAACAATAAGGAGAACATAAGGAGTCGACGGAGTACTTACCCGAAGACTCATGTTTGTGTTTCTCCGGGTTCTGCCTCCATTCCTTTATAGGTGCTGACTTGGTCTCATTCTCATCTCGAAACTTCTCAAGGAACGCTTTATTATATTTCTTCTCTGGCTCGGGCAAGTGGTACATTTGTCTAAAATCGTTGGGCTGAAATGAACCAAATATTCTTCCATCAACAGTGCAGAATTTTCTGTCCGTAATTGGAATTGCTTCGATTGCCCATCTCACCACATACGTATATGGAAGATTTTTTTTCTCTAATTGCTATCCTATGAAGGTAGGAATCAGCCAAATCCTTCAAAGTAGCATCGGATTTCCGGCTTGAACCTACTAAGGCTTGTACCGATGTTTGCTTAGGTTTCTCGGCTTCAACTAGGTTGTAAATGTTTTGCCAAGTAGTGTTTCCAAGGCCAGGACATGTGGTATATGAGATTAATCCCTTCTTGATTGGTCCTAGATCGGTGGCATGCTGTCCTGTTATCATAGGAGTTGAAGGCATTCCAGACTTCTTAGATTTCTTTCCCATCTTTACTGCGGAAAAATTCTGCGCAAGAGAAAGATAGACGTAATGCAGAGAATAGATAGCTAAAACAAACTATGAATAAATTGTGTCAATTAATGGGAAATGGACGATTTATCATAAAGCTCCCGCGGATGCAAATCTCTGAAAGGATTTAGGCATGACTGCTCATTAATTGGCTGTTAATACCTGTCAATCACTTAATTGCTCGTTATATCTTTTATTTGCCGAATAATGGTTTTAATCGTGGATTTGATTTTTTGGCGGTTGGACGCGAACGAATCTCTATCGGGAAGAGAAAAGGCTTTCAATGATAATTAATACATAGTATAGCGAAATCATATTGATCTTTTTCAAAAATCACGCTTTTGGGTTCATCGCAATCAGCGATCGGAGGAAGGCTTGGGTAATTCCATTTGAGTCTTATGAAATCCCCGATCGCCGATATGCGATATTACTAGACTCACATCGGGAGTTTGAATGAGGAGAGCTTGTTATGTTCGCGTCACATTCCCCGATCGCCGATTGTGATATCGCATCGGGGCAAAGGAGAAGGGCCTTTTATTATTTGTTTTCCCGATTATCCATCGGCTATTTGGCTTTTATCGCATCGGGGAAAATCAATGGGTCATGGTTTATGCATCCTTTTGTTATTGCGATATGCAATCTTGCGATCGCTTTATCGCAATAATAAAGGATTATTCTTTTTATTTTAAAAGACTGATTATTTGAAAGGGCTTGAAGCTATTTTGTTTATTTCGGAACCTTTAGAAAAGTGGTGGATTAATGCCAATTTTAAATTAAAAGGGACCCATTTCAATTTATAATTTTCTAATGCAAGATTTATTGAAAAGGGGGGTTGTTGTATAGCACAATAATTGGCAATTCGCTGGAAGAAACAGTTATCTTTGAAAAAGTTATTGAATTTTTTTGAACTTTCTTTACATGGATACCTTGTCAAAAAGGAAAGTTCTAATATAACTAAGTATACATACATTCTGAATATAATAAAGACATGTTTTTGTTAATTTCTTTCTCTTGGTAAAACTAAATACATTCTAAGTTTTAAATTGGCATTTATTGGTTGATAATGATAAAACAAAACACCTTTTCAACTTAGCCATTTTGGTTGACTCCTTTGTCACAGGTAGAGCCTCTGCTTCCAGCAAACGTTCATAGTTTCGACAGGGATACCTTTTAACTATTTGATTGTTCACAATCCCTCCATCTAAGAGTATGATTAAAAGAATGAATTCAAAACATGTTTACATATTTTGTATTTCTTTTCTTTTCTATTTTTTGTAAGATAAAAAGCCGTTGTCCTGGTTTGGTTTCCAGCTGATTTGACAATGTCATTCACTGGTTGTATTCTAATCGAACAAGCTGGCTCGTGATGAGACCCCTTGTCTTATGCTTATAAGCCATTACCCTGTTTTGGTATGCAGTGTTGGTAATGTTGATTAGACTATTTCCCAATGATCATGGTAAGTAGGCCTGTAATACGACCCCTTATCTTTATATCAGATATTTTAGAATTACACTCTGAGTAATCATAAAATTGGATGAATGGGATGAACCATTTTCTCCTTAAGAGAAGATGGATGACAAGGTAAGAGTTGAGGATGCTAAGATTGAATCAATCTTTGTTTTCATATTGATAACCTTTTTTGTGGCTAGTTTGAAAACATTAAAATGATTTACAGTAGTTCTAAATCTTGAGAGGATTTTCACAAAAGCAAAATGGGGTTTTCAGAATGTTAATATACCTAATTTCCTAGAAATTGTTCCTCTTGTTTAAGATGTCTATTTTACAAAACTAAATATTAAAATACTTCTTCCGAGCAACATTTCAATATAGCAAAGGCCAATAGAAGCTATTTTACAACCTTATTTCCTAATGATCCTAAATATTGCTAATCCTACTGAATTTAAAAGAGAAGGGGTTACCTCCTCAATTGAAGAATTTCTTTAAGATGAGGCCATTAATAGGAAGAGTATCCATCTTTCCTGATAGATCTTGTAATATGAATGTTGAATGGCCTACCTTCTCACTGATCTGAAACGGTCCAAGACACATCTTTTGGAATTTGGTATGTTTACCCTTATCCTCATGTGCTTTGTCCCATTTTAGAACAAGATCACCAACCTGCAACTGTTTAGAACTAGATGAAGCTGAATCAAATGATAACTTGATTATCTGTTGATGTTTATCATGGGTAATTTTGGCCTTTTCTCTTTCTTATTCTAATTTTAAAATCTGATCATGTCTGAGTTGGATAGAAGAAGAGGGTCTTTCTTCAGTAAACTGAATTAGGGCTAGAGAAGGAAGCGCTAAATTGGTCGGTAGTACTGCTTCTTTCCCGTAGACAAGGTTGAATGGGGAAGTACCTATAGAGGCCTTCTACGTTATTCTATCAACCCATAGTGCGAATACTAAAGATTTGTGCCAGTTTTTATGATTTTGTTCGATAGTTCGCTTAATGATTTTGAGTAGATTTTTATTGGTAGATTCTGCCAGACCATTACCCTGGGGATAGTAGTTTGCATAATATTTCAATTTAAATCCTCTTTTGATAGCAAACTCAAACATGGCATTTCCAGAAAAATAAGATGCATTATCAAAAACAAGAGCATTAGGGACACCAAACCTGGTAATGACGAATTGGTCTATGAATTCTATAATTCCTTCAGAGTTTGTTGTCTTTAATGGAATTGCTTCAACCCACTTGGTAAAGTCATCAGTAGCCAATAGGATATACTTGTGTTTTTTGGAGGATTGTGGAGTGATTTCTCCAATGATGTCTAGTCCCCATTGTTCAAAAGGTTGGTCGATATTAACTGGTTGCAAAGGAAAGGCTGGTTTCCTTTGTCTTCCACCGGAGGCTTGACAACTTCGGCATTTCCTTACATACTCATGGGTATCCCTGAATAAGGTGGGCCAGTAATATCCAGCATGGATGATTTTATGAGCTGTTGTGTAAGCTCCAAAATGTCCTCCAGCTGGTCCATCGTGTAATTCCTGCAAGACCTTTTGTGCTTTAGGTTTCTCCAGACATCTTAATAAAACTGAATCGTATTTTTGCCTAAAAATCACATCATCAATGATAACAAAGTTTTTTGACTTTAATCTAATAGCCCGTTTGTTTTTGTAAGAGAGATTAGGAGGTGCATGTCCATTTTTCAAATAGAATATCAAATCTGCATATTGAGATTCAGAATCGATAATACTTATTTGGTTGATTTCTTCAATATGATCTGTATCACCTAATTGCGGAATGTTGGACGCTCCTGCTAATAACCTGCAAAAACCTTGGCCTCTAACAATCTTTGCTGGCTTGATTTCCAAGTCATATTCTTGAAGTGCTGTAACCCAATTTGCCCTTTTTTTCACCCAGTTCTCTTTGGATCAGTAATTGCCTTACTGAAGAAAAAGGAACTATTATTTTTGTATGGGCTTTTAGAAGAAAGGGCCTGTAGTGTTTGATGGCTTTATACACAACAAAGGCTTGTTTTTCAACTTCAGAGTAATTTACTTCTGCACCTTGAAAATTTGAACTGAAGAATGAAATCGGTGCTTCCAAGTTGTGATCGTTGATTTGAGTGAGTACTGCTGCATAAGATGAATCAGACGCGATAGTGTACAATGTGAAATGATTAGAAAAATTAGGAGTGTTTAAAGTAGGGGCATTGATTATTGATTGTTTGATTAAATCAAATTCTTCTTTTTCCACAGCTCCCCATCTAAACACTAAATTTTTCTTAATCATGATTTGTAATGGTAAAATGATATGAGAAAAATGGGGAACAAATCTTTTGACAAAGTTGATCTGTCCTAAAAATGATTGCATTGATTTTTTGTTATGAGGAAATGGGATTTCAGAAATTTCTTTAATCCTATCGGGGTCAATATAAATACCATCTTTGGAAACAATAAAGCCTAAGAGCTTTCCTTGATCTAGAGAAAAGAAGGATTTTTTAGGATTAAGTGAAATGCCATACCTTTTACAACGTTCAAAGATTTGATTCAAATCATGTAAATGGTTAGATCTATTTTTAGAAAATATAGTAATATCGTCTAAGTAGACGACTACTGTCTTGTTGATCAATCCTTTGAAGGCTATATCCATTGCTCTTTGGAATGTAGCTCGTGCGTTAATAAGTCCAAAAGGAATTTTATGATAGGCGTAGGTTCCCCATTTTGTTATGAAAGTAGTTTTGAGTATGTCATCAGGATGAACCAGAACTTGGTTGTATCTTGAAAAACCGTCTAGAAAGGGCATTAGTTCAAAACCTGCTACTGAATGGAGTACTTGCTCCATGGAAGGTAATGGGAGATTATCTTTTTGACTGGCCTTATTCAAGTTTCTGAAATCAATACAAATCCTAATGTCACTGTTTTTCTTCCTAACAGGTACCATATTGGAGGCCCAGTTTGAGTGCCGAACTCGAAAAATAATCTTTGCTTTTAAGAGTTTATTGAGTTTTGACTTTATCTGACTCTCCAAGTTTGGATGTATTTTCCTCAATTTTTGTTGAACTGGTTTTTGTTCGGGTAGCATTGGAATGGTATGCTGTATAATAGATGTATCATATGTTTTTAAGTCATCATAATTCTAAGCGAAGACATGTTTATTTTTCTTTAATAATCTGATAAATGTTGTCCTTTCCTGTTCAAAAAGTCCTAATCCTAAATTAATATTTTGAGGGTTATGCTCGGTGCCAAGATTTATCAATTCAAACCTTAAGGTAGAACTTTGGATTTTGAATTGGTTACATGTTTGAACCTGTCTTTAATGTCATAGAGATCTTTACGTTTAACCACAGGTTTTGGTATGGAGTTTTCCTCATGCTTCTCTTTCATCTGAAGATCATGATCATTTTGATCAATGATATGATCATTACAGGATTTGTCAGAAGTTAAGAAATGTAAGATGTCTTCATCGTGGTTGAATACTCTCCAATTGATGATATTGTCGGAGGGATTGATGGCCTAAAGATCAACTCTACTGAAAATCTATCTAAGCTAAATTTTCAGAAGGAAGGAGTTTAGAAGAAACATTAGCCAATAGGTCAGCTGCTGCATTCTGGGATCTGGGAATAGGTTAAATATTGAATGCTAAGAAATGAGATAAAATTTCTTGGACTAAAGACTGGTAGTGTTTGAGGTGATTAGAGAGACAATGGATTGTGTTTCGAACTTGTTTTATCACAATCTCTGAATCGCCGAACACTTTTAAATATTGAAATTTCAAGCCGATAACTTTGTATAATCCTTGGATCAAGGCTTCATACTCAGCTGTATTATTGGTGCATTCAAATTCTAATCTACAAGAAAGCATTATTTTTTCTCGCTCAAGGCTGACCAAAATACACCCTGCTCCTGATCCTTCACTAGATTTTGAACTGTCAAAATATAAAGACCAAACTAAAGAATTATCAACATTTTTATTTACAAAATTCTCAGTAACATTAACACATCTAGATCTGTCAGTTTGTGAAAAATTTTCGATTTGTGATGTGAAATTGTTTACTGAGAAAGGAGATGGCTCGACAATATAATTGCCAAAGAATGATTCAGAAGAATAATTTCCCAGAATGTTGTCATTAAATGCAACTGGTTGATTTTCTTATTCGAATTCTGTAACAGCATGTGTCATGTGTTTCTCCTGATTGATTCTTATCTGGTTCAGCTTTCCTTTGTAGGGCAGCCACATATGAGACCAATCGGTAGAAATATACCCGTGGAGCTTTTCCGACCAATCCCTGCTTAAAATTAAACCATAAAACTCAGGTATATCGGCAATTAAGATATCAATCCTTTGAACCACTCGTGGATCAGCTGATAACCTGATTGTAACAGAGTTTATTTCCCTAAAACCTGGACTTTAGTTCTATATAACTGTACAATGTGAATTGAAGACTTCTGAGGTTCTATGTTCAGTTTAGAACAAACTGAAGCTGGCATTATATTGGATGATGCCCCAGAGTCAATTAAGCAGTTATGTAGATTTCGATTGTAGATTTCATATGTTAAGAGGAAAGGAGGGGTGTGGGAATTTGATCTGTCTCCAATTAGAATTGTATTAGTTTCCTCAACTCTACCAGAAGGTGGTTGTCCTGAGTCGCTTGCAGCTTTAGTACTGGGAAGAGGCGAAGAAGGAACTGCATTAAGTTCTTAAAGAAGCAATTTTTGTTGATGTTTTAATTTACTGGGTTCAAACATGGTGATGTTTTCCTTAGTCTTTTTCATATCATCAACAATATTATAGTCCATTGAATCGGATACTACCAACGTCTTATATGATGTAGGTATATTGGAGGATGACGATTGATTTTGAGATATTGTTGCAGCTGGCTTCCTTGTGGGTGCCTTTTCCTTCGTAGTATTGGTACCTGCACTCCTTTTCTTGGAATTGTCCTGAACAGGTTCAGGAGTACTTTTGCTCCTGGTAGTCACGGGAAAGGCTTCTTGTTCAGCTTTGGTATCGGAGTTAGGCAGTATAAAGTCCCACATTCCACGACATTCAATGACTTCCTCTTCTTCTAATTCATCGGATGGTGTAATTGTTTCTTATTCTTCTTCTTCCTTAGGATCTAAATCTGCATAGGATATAACATTTGGAGGCTTGGACTCAGGCTTCTTAAAATTCCTATAAGGTTTCTTTGTTGAGGACTCTGCTACTTGCTTCTTAATCTCAACCATTTCATTTGACATGGTTTTGAGTACTTTTTGAAGGCCCTCCATATCATATGGATCTTTGGTGATTTTCTTCTTTGAATCATCCTTGAAAGACACTTTTTTGGATTTCCGTTCCTCTAGAGGAGCTTTCTTTTCCAAAGCGATTACACGTTTTTCGACAGTGAGGGCTTCTTTCATGTTTTCAGCTAATGTAGGTTTTTTAGCCCTATCTACAAAAATGGCTATATTTGAGGGTAAGGTTGTAATGTACCATTCACTTCTAATTTGTTCACTTGGCTTATCATCAGTAGGGATTTTGTTCAAGAGTTTGTTAAATCGGGAGTTAAACTCCTTAATTGGTTCTCTTGACTCGATCCTTAGATTGGAAAGGTCATTGATGAGTGTAGCCAAGGATCTATCATCGCCATATTTGGTAAGAAATTTTTCCTGAAAAATATTCCAACTGGTGGTGGATCCAAAGGGCAAGGAAAAATACCAAGACCCTGCTGATCCTTGTAATGTGTAGGGGAACAATCTAACTACAACATCTTCTTCTGTTACTCCCTTCAAATTAACTGACAACATGAAATTATTTATGTGTTCCTCAGCTAATGTTCCAGCGTCTGGATTGAACTTTGGTAACCATTTTTCAGGATAATCGGGTAACGGATGTAAAGGCGCAGGAATAGTGACTGCACCAGGACTTCTCCATGGTGTTTGAGCCATTTTGGGCGTACCAACGATTCCATGTGGTGTTTCAGGTGTTTGGGGAGGAGGTGGAAATGAAGACTAAAAGGATTATGATGTTGAAGCTGAAGTCCCTTGGTGAACAACAATATGCAATGGTGAAGTGGGTGTTTGACTTCGCACTGGAGATGATGAGATGGATGATGATGGAGAAAAGGTTTCACTACCAGAACCTTCAGTGTTCTTTTTAATCCTTTTCCTTTGGGGTAAAGGCAACTCAGGTGGTTCAATACCGAGTTTTTCGCTTTGAAGTCTGGTAAGATGATGAGGTAGGCGGAATTGCGAAGTCTGATTGCCTTGTGATACTTCAGATCTAGGACGTGAAATAGAGAAGATTTGAAGTTTCTAGATGATAGACTGAACTTCATGGGACTCCGGGCTTAAATGTTCTGAAGTATAATGAGTTTGAGCAGTAGTAGTTGATCCTTCCTCTTCTCTTCTGGATACTGGTATTTCAGAGTGCAAGCGAGATGTCCGAGGAGAGGTGGAGGGTGATTTACTCTTTGAATGGTCTGTAGGTTTTGACTTACTCGCCATTCATAGTGGATGGCCCTCCTTCTAGCGCCAGAAATGTTGATGCCCTGAAAATCGTTACATCAACATCGAGGGATAACCACCTGGTCCGGACCTTAATACAACTCCTTTTCCGTTTGGGATGGTGGCTTCGACTGGATATAATGGGACTAGTTTCCCAATAGTGAATAAAGGGGGTGAATGAATGATTGGTTTTCAAATAAATGATAATAATGGAGGACTTATTCTATGAACGAAAACGTAAATGACTATCTTATCACGGGAAGCTTCTATTATTTAAGTGCAATGTTTAATAATCTATGTTTGTTGATAGGCATATAGATGACACTATGCAATAAACAGAGGCATTCATTTAAATGATAATTGTTTCATTCAAGTAGTTGAATGAAGTAAATGATAAAGTGATATTACACTTCTCTTTTATATTACAGATACATGCATGATTGAAAGAATAGCAAACTATAAACATCCAATAGTGGAAAGCATAAAGTTTACTGTTAAAATACATTCACATATTCAATAATAGCATAATTGACTAAACAACAATTCACACAAAAGGAATAAATTCAGACATAGATAATAGTACCATATGAGCTGCGAATTATCCCCTACGCCAATCGCAATTTAAATTCTTTCTTCCGATCATAAATTCTTTAAAATAAAGGCAATAGTGCACATTCATATGAAAGCTTCATTGTCAAAATTTGGAAAAATTTGGTCTAGTCTTCATAAAAGAATATGCTTGAAGTACAGTAGTGCAACTTTAAGCTTAAGTCATATACAAAAACTTACGACCCTTTCTAAATTCATGAAAGGGTCTATAAATACTAAACTAAGCTAACAAACTAAAAATTTAAAATGCTACTAAATAGGTATAGTCCGATCCTAAAATATCCTCCCCACAGTGATCTGGAAATAGGCAGCGATGATTCATTCTTCTGGCTGTTTGCCCTTTGTCCTGAGTTGGCATATTGCCAGCATTGGCTCCACTTCTTGAGGGCAGCTGAGTTGAGAATTGAATTGAGCAGCATAGGTGGCATTGTGTATATCGGGAATAATACACCCGATTGCATCCGTCAGGCATTTGAGGGCGGCTCTCTGACTGTATGGTTTAACTAGGAACAACCAGTAGGTGTATCAAGTTAAGCTTTTAATCCCTAAGATTAATTTCCTGTTCTTTTCAAGCTCTTGGTTACATGACTGCTCCAATGTCTTGGCTGATAGTAGTTTACCTGGTGTACATTGAGAAATCATGTTAGATAAATAGAGAGTGTTATTGATCAAGTCAATTAAATTGCTCATAGATAAATTGCATCGGGAAACAACTCTCTCTGCTTTCATTAATTGGGACTGCCATTCTGTGAATAGGATTTCCTTACGGGATTCTAAGATTTTGGGCATGTTTGTTGCCTTTCCCTCATTGGAGTCCTACCATGTAAGAAAGTCTGTCAAAGTGTCTTCGACTTGCTCCAAATCCTGCCTGGCATCCACTGCCTTATCTATTATAGATGATGTTATGTCGCATAAAGGTTCAACTTGGGGGATTTCATGACATAACAATCTTATCTATGTTATTAATGCCTTGTTGATTTGCATTGCCTCTGCTCTGAACTCGGCCGACTGGGGAAGGCTCTTGAACCTTTCTACCTAGGCTGATAATTGAGCAATTTGCTCATCTTTTGTCTTTGCCATGTATTCATTCATCGCCTTCAACTTTGATAATGCCTCTGATAATTCCTTCTGTTTCTGAATTGCTCCCGAATCAATTCTCTGCTTTTCTTCCTGCAACTGTTTATTTAGTTGGTTGTTTAATTGTTGCTGTGTGGATAGTTGTTGTTGTAGCTGTTCTAACTTCTGTTGCTCTGCCGATAACTGTGCTTGCAATGAAGTGATTGCTTGATCCTTTTCCTTCAATAAATTTCTTACCTCTGATGCCTTATCCATGGTGGCTGCCGAATGGGCGCCGACATACTGAGATAACTTGGTTAGGTCATCGGAGGGGTCAAATTCCTCTCTCCATACCACATTTGTTGTTATTGTCTGTTCAGGGAACAGAGAAGGTTGATCAATCCTTCTTCTTTTCCACTGTCGTTTTATTACAGCCCTATCTTTCGGGCTATAGAAAACATCTAGTGGAGGAACGTCCTCTACTTGCAAAACAATTTGATCGGAGGGGTTTTTTGGAATTATTTCTACTACTGTACTTGAGGGTGGACCGCTGGTTCCTTTGTTTGGAACCTCCTGTGATGTTGTATCTTGTATATCGGCAGCTTTGGACGTTTCGGCGTCCGTTGAAGTTTCAAGATTTCCTATAATGGTATTGAATTGTTGCCATTCTTCAAGCAATTTTTGGATCCACTTGGGTATCCACATTTATTTCTTTGCTACTCTTCTCTTGCTGCCTTTTCTATTCTTCTTCCCTTATCCTTTCCTGTTCTTTCTTTTCTGCTTCCTCTCGTTCTCTCCTTTGTGCCTCTTCTTGTTTTTTTCTCTGTGCCTCTTCCTGTTCTATTCTTTGCAGTTCCTCCTGCTCTCTTTTCTGGAATTGTTCATAGATTGCGGATGTAGCAGGAGGTTCATTAGTAAGCTGTTGCTTAGGCTCGCTTGACTGAATTGTCGGGGTAGTGGCTAACAAATATAGAGGCAGAGTTTGCAACCTCTGTTCTCTAAGTTTGTTAAATTCTACCAACCCGTCGTCGTGATATCTCATCCTGGCTAGCTGTTGTACCTGAAATATTGACTCGGCGAAGGAGAACAGGTCATCAAACTCATCTTCCTTGTGCTCGAATTTGGTAAGCTTGGCTTGATCTAGGGCATTATAGATGATTTTCCTCGGGTCGAAGCGTCTATTGGGCAGAGTGGCGAGACTTAAGACATTAATTTTTTTTGTTTCTTTCTCTGCATGTTTGTAATCATGTAGAGTATAGACGCCACACCTAAGAGGAAAAGGAGGCCAAACTTGCTTTTTTGAATTTCTGAGAGTTTTCGTGGCTGAAGTAGTTGTAAGCTGATATGCTATTTCACGAGCTAATAGCTTGTCTGGTATGTATAATGGGAGGACATGAGGTCTGGCCTCACTGTTGAAAACTCTGACATAGGTAAATTTTTCTTCCCCAAACCAGGTTCCTAGGGCTGTTAAGTCAATTTCAGCCTGAGAGGAGATCTTAGGGGCAGGTTTATCAAAAATTGCATAGTAAAGAGGTAGCATAAATCCATTGCAAAATTGGTATAAATGGTGCTTATAATTAGTTTTTCATAGCTTCTGGTGGTAAATATGAACAGGCATAGGGTCCTGTGGAGTCCATCTCCACCCTAAAATAGGAAACTTAGAATTGAAACAGAGGGTATCCAAAATGTAGGCACTAAAATAGAACGGAGGGATGAACCTATCGGTAACACAGGATTTATTTATAAATTCAAGGATAGCCATGGCCAACTTATCCGACAATATATTCCCCCAATCCATAATTTCACTATTACATGCTGCTTCTATCAAAGGAACCATTTCTATAAAAAACTTAGAAGAATCATGCAATCCCCATAATCGGCACATCGTGGCTCCAGCATAACAATAAGAAGAACATAAGGAGTCGACGGAGTACTTACCTGAAGACTCATGTTTTTGTTTCGCCGAGTTCTGCCTCCATTCTTTTATAGGTGCTGACTCGGTCTCATTCTCATCTCAAAACTTCTCAAGGAATACTTTATTATATTTCTTCTCTGGCTCGGACAAGTGGTACATTTGTCTAAAATCATTGGGATGAAATGAACCAAATATTCTTCCATCGAGAGTGCATAATTTTCTGTCCGTAATTGGAATTGCTTCGATTTCCCATCTCACCACATCCGTATATGGAAGAATTTGTTCTCTAGCTGCTATCCTATGAAGGTAGGAATCAGCCAAATCCTTCAAAGTAGCATCGAATTTCTAGCTTGAACCTGCTGAGGCTTGTACCGATGTTTGCTAAGGTTCCTCGGCTTCAACCAGGTTGTAAGTATTTTGCCAAGTAGTGTTGCCAAGGCCGAGACATGTGGTATCTGAGATTAATCCCTTCTTGCTTGGTCCCGGATCAGTGGCATGCTGTCCTGTTATCATAGGAGCCGAAGGCATTCCAAACTTCTTAGATTTCTTTCCCATCTTTACTGCGGAAAAATTCTGTGCAAGAGAAAGATAGACGTAATGCAGAGAATAGATAGCTAAAACCAACTATGAAAAAATTGTGTCAATTAATGGGAAATGGACGATTTATCATAAAGCTCCCGTGGATGCAAATCTCTGAAAGGATTTAGGCATCACTGCTCATTAATTGGCCATTAATACCTGTAATCACTTAATTTATCGTTATATCCTTTATTTGTTGAATAATGGTTTTAAGCGTGGATTTGATTTTTTGGCGGTTAGACGCGAGCGAATCTCTATCGGGAAGAGAAAAGGCTTTCAATGATAATTAATACATAGTATAGCGAAATCATATTGATCTTTTTCGAAAATCGCACTTTTTGGTTCATTGCAATCGGCAATCAGAGGAAGGCTTGGGTAATTTCATGTGAGTCTTATGAAATCCCCCATCGCCGATATGTGATATCGCTAGACTCACATCGGGAGTTTGAATGAGGAGAGCTTGTTATGTTCGCATCACATTCCTCGATCGCCGATTGCGATATCGCATCGGGGAAAAGGGGAAGGGCCTTTTATTATTTGTTTTCCCTATTATCCATTGGCTATTTGGCTTTTATCGCATCGGGGAAAATCAATGGGTCATGGTTTATGCATCCTTTTGTTATTGCGATATGCGATCTTGCGATCGCTTTATCACAATAATAAAGGATTATTCTTTTTATTTTAAAAGACCGATTATTTCAAAGGGCTTGAAGCTATTTTGTTTATTTCGGAAACTTTAGAAAAGTGGTGGATTAATGCCAATTTTAAATTAAAAGGGACCCATTTCAATTTATAATTTTCTAATGCAAGATTTATTGAAATGGGGGGTTGTTGTATAGCACAACAAGTCCCTATGAACACATCAAGCCTATGCTCCTCTGGAATATTTTTTACCCTTATGTTCAATTTTTGGAACTCCTCAATATGCTCCATTATTGAACCCTTTTGTTTGAGAGTTATCAATTGGCTAAAAAAAGTGTTTCTTTTTGTATCGTCATAATGTGCTATCAATTCTTCCGTAAAAATTGCCCAAGTGATAATTTGTTTACAAGAGCAAAGCCATTGATAAAATACAAACTGATTTGGTTCCAAATATAAAGTTGCAATACGTACCTTTTGTGTGTTTTGCACATTATTGAGATCGAAAAATTGCTCCATCTGTAATATCCATGTTGCGG